>JAOXYD010207527.1:0-20827 GCA_028565735.1 Pinacopodium congolense
GAAGAAAAAGTCGGTGGCTTTATCCACTAGTGAAGTAGAGTATATAACTATTAACAATTTTTGTATACAAGTGCTTTAGTTTAGGCAATAACTTAGAGATTATGGCATGAAGGTTACAAAGATCCCTATTAAGTGTGATAATACTACTGCCATATGCCTAACCAAGAATTCAAGTCAATATTAGCATATTAAGATTAGATATTATTTCATAAGAGATCATATTCAAAATTGTGAAATAGAATTAGAGTTTGTAGATACACAATACTAATTGACTGATATATTTACTAAATCAATGAATGAAGATAGTTTTTGGATGATTAAGAATGACTGATGGTAGGTTTTTATGAAAATTATATATTTATGCATGTGTTTCAATGTTGGTTTATGCTTATATTTGATTTTTCCAACTTTAACCCATGTTTTTGTATGATTTTTTTTTCATTGATTAATGTTTATGTATGTTTCAAAACTTTTGCATAATTGGAAATTTGGTTTTTATGCATATCTTTCAACTTAGATGTATTCTCCTTCATAAATTTGTTTTTGTAAAAAATGGAAGATATTTTTCATTATTTTAGTGTATCCTTTTATTATTACTTATTATGTTGCTTAATTGTTACTTATATTGTCATTACATTGGTATAAAAATTTGTATAACATTATAAGTTGAATATTAATTTAGTAATTGCATAAAGTTATATTAGATTAGGTGACTTAGTTTAACTAGTTTATGAAAATTTTAGGGGCCATTTGGTATCACTTTTGTTTTTTTGTTGCTTTTTATTTCTATTTCTATTTCCTGTTTTTTTGTTTTTATTTTTCTTATAAAGAAAAACGAAAATCTATTTGGTTGATATTTTATTAAAAAACAAAAAAAAATATGTTTGGTTGAGATTTATAATAAAAATAATTAAATAATGATAACCAAATATAAAATAAATTTAAATTATTGGATCAAAATACTCATATACACCTTAAAAATATATTATTAGTCAATAGATTATATTAATTATCTAATGTAAAAAATTTGTTTATAAAATCTGTTTTCAAAATATAAAAAAATATCATTTTCTTATTTCTCTATTTTTGTTTATATTTATCTAATTTTGTAAATTGAAAAATAAAACAGATGGTAACCAAAGGTTTTTTTTTTCTTGTTTCTCTATTTAAAAAAAACAGAAAATATAAGTAAAAACAAACAAATTTTAAGGAATTGAATATGTTACTATAAAATCTATTGCTAATGCCAACTAGCCAATATGGCAGAGCAATTAGATCAAGTAGTCCATTCCAGAATATTTTGTCTTCTAGAATTTAAAGTAGACAGCAGCAACATTGAAGCATTTCTTATTTGTAATGTAATGAGATAAAATGGATCTCAAATCTCCCTCGTTTTGTATTGCTAAGACATGCGCCTAAGGTAACAAAGTTTGCAAGCGAACTGAGTTTAGGAGCCGAGTGACGTGCCAATGCTACTAGTTGAGTCTATGTTATTAATAAGAAGGGAGTCGGCGCCTTTCAAAGCAGTTTCTAATGTGATTGTAGCTAGCACGCTTTACTAATAAACTAATAACATAGAAAGGGCTTTTCTCGCTTGTTTAGAAAAGTTCAATTTTTGGCCTTATCTTGTAGGTGACGACGAGGTCGAGTTGGTAGTGGTGAAAGACTCAGCGTTTAGGCAAGCCACTTGATGGTGTGGTACGCAGCCAATTCTATTCCACTCGATCCATTTTGAATTTGCTTCTAGGCATATATATCCTATGACCTTGGATGGGGTTCCAAAGGATTCAGTTGTTTTTTTTTTCTGTAGTTTTCTTGGTTTTATCTACCTGCGCTTTCTTTCTATTCCTTGGAGCTTGTTCCAATTCTTTCTTTTCTTTTCTAAGCGCAGCGGGCTATAGTTAGGCATATGCCCAAGTAGGGCAGTGGTAGAATGTGCGAAACCACATATTGGATTACTCCAGTGCGGCACGAAGTTGCTGACGCTAAGTCGACTCCTATACCTTGAGCTATGCCCTGCTTGGTCCTTGGCAAGGTGGGGGTTCTGTAGTGCATCATAAGTACCGGGCTAAGGGGCAGTTGAGCAACTCAAGCAAATCACCCTATACTAATAGCGTGAGATACGCTTCCCTTTCATGTGCGATATGCGAGATGTTTTCTTTGGTTGGTTAAGATAGACGTGCCGCTTTTCTTTTTTGGCAAGTTTAATATTTATCCTTCCCTTTTATGATTAGTATGCAATATCAACCTTGCTTTTTCTTTGTCTATCTCTAATAAGGGAGATCCAATCTAAGATCAAATAAATAAGGAATTCTTTTTTAACGAATGAAATAAGATGATAGTCATGAATGACTATAATTAGATGATTATTTTTTTTCTTTTCATTTTTACTGGTTTAATTTCTTTTTGACCCTCCCAATTTAATAACAAGTTAATAATTGCAAATTCTTTCTTGGCCCTTAAAATACGAATCCATGCAAAAAAAAATTTACTTTTCTCCTTGTTTTTTTTTTCTTTTCATTTCTCAATGTATTGGATTCTTTATTTCATGAAAAAAGGTTGAAACCACAGAAAAGAAAATTAAAATAAAATTCAATAAAAGGTGAAAAGATAAACATGTATAGAGTGAAGAACGGTGTGCGCAATTGGAGTTATTGTTGAAATGACACCATATCTACATGATGGAAAAGGACGCGGTATTGTCTCCTCAGTCCTCACCGACAAGTCGACGCTAGCCCCACTCCAAGGTGCACTGCATTTCGATGGATTCTTGGATTAAACGGAGGAGGCAACCTCTCACCTTCCTTCTATAGTTGAAGTTGAAATGTAGCTCAATTTATATGTTGAGGTTTAGCATATGTTTTAATTTTGCAATATTTGACATAATTTAAATATATATAATATTTATAAAAATATTTAAAATTTTAAAAATTTGATAGAAATATTTTTTTCGAATTGTATTTATAATTATTCGTTTGATTATTTTTTAAAAATAGAATCAAATATAAGTTAAGATATTTTAAAATTTTTTATATAAATATTAAAGGTTAAATATAACTTTAGCCTGGACCTCGATCAATCATCTCCTCATCTAAGTAGGAAACGAAGTTAGAAAAT
The DNA here is from genome assembly GCA_028565735.1 of Pinacopodium congolense. NCBI lineage: Eukaryota > Viridiplantae > Streptophyta > Magnoliopsida > Malpighiales > Erythroxylaceae > Pinacopodium > Pinacopodium congolense. The sequence goes on from JAOXYD010207527.1 coordinate 3,118, forward strand.
AAGAGATATGGGTAATAATTGAAACGCAGGCGTGCATGCATGCTCCATGTAGCTTTTTTTTTTTTTTCTTAACCAAAGCAATGGTAAAGGAAAACTAATTACGAAGCATGCAAAGAAAAAACAGAACAAAAGTCCCACAGAATCCCTTATGTTTCGGTGATGTCCAAGAAAGCAACAGCCAACTCCAGCCCTATCGAAATTTGTTAAACAAAATCAAAACCCTTTCTCACAGAATCTCTATATTTGCGGCTTCGTATCAAAAGCGGTGACTATACTTTCATCTTTTTTGGTTTTTCTCCTTTGAAACTGCTCTTACATTTGTGGCCATAGGAGCTTGCAAAAACTGCCCTAAATTACAGGAAAGCGATAGTCATTATATTGGACGTCGGCATGAATCTTGATGGTAAGATGGCAGCCGAAACCCCGCATGTATTGTAAAGGGAATGGGAATGTAAAGGTAATAAGCATCTTTATTCATTCACACTCTCACCATTTTAGATTTCTACTTCATCTGTCAATTATGGTAATGTGACATTTGAGCAATTCTCGTCAGTGGAAAGATATATGTAATTATTATATGGTAAAATGTTTTAATATTTTAAATTGTTTTATAATATATACAAATATTTTTATGACAATTTTTTAATAATTACTATAAAAAAATTATATAGTTCGGTAGTTGATGGGGTTCGATCTCTCTCTCTCTATATATTATATCACTTACGCAAAAGACTTTAAAATCACTCATCATGATCGATCCACCAACAGCACAACAACGGTGAACAGCTCATTCCAAGTAATTGTTAGCTTTAGGCTGAAACTATCAGAGATGTGTGTACAAATTATAAATTAATATTTTAATTTTATAAAATCAGTAAAATAGTCCCTTAATATATTATAGAATATAGAGTTTAATTTTATTTTAACCTTACCCTAAAGAAATAATAATATAGCAAATATGATATAATAAAATTTATCTTTTTATTACTATTACTATTAATTTTTATATCAATAATAATTTGAATTAATATAAGAAAATAAGTCCAATTCACAAATAATAATATAGATATAAAATAAAAATAATACATTTTACTTAAACTTTATTATCATGTATAGTTTTTAACTTTTATTAGTTAGGTAATTTTATTATTAATTACATAAAATATTAAAATTATGTTATTTTATTTATTTACATTTTAAATATTTTATATAAAAATATATTTGTAATATAAAACATCTAAAATATCTCTTTATTTAATAAATAAATGGCTTTATATTAAATTTTAGGGAATTAATATTTAAAAATATTTTTAAAATGGATAAAATTCAAAATTTTAATATATAAAGAAAAAGTTTCAAAAAATATTTTTTTAATATCTTTGCATAAAAAGAGTAAGATTCAATATTTTCATTTTTATAAAATTTTAAAAATATTTTACATGTATTATAAATCACATTAACAATATCGAAAAAACTAGGGAGCCATCGCTGAGATGGGCCTCGAGGAGCTCCCTCGTAATTTTTTAATATTTTAAGGGATGAAAAAGGAAATAAATATTTAAAATTATGTGAATTGACGTTCTATCGTCAAATAATTTAAAAATTGATAATAAAAAAGGAGGAAAACGAATTTTGTATTTAAAAAGGGTGGGACTCACTGGAGCCCCTACTTACTAATATTTTAAATACTTATCAGTATCAAGTGGTAGTGATAGCAATGTAGTTACTAAGATTTTATAGTATTAATTGTTATATTTTCACCTTTGTTTTGATGTTAAATGTTCCAAATTACATGTACTATTGTTTAATTTGTAAGTCTATACCAAAAGAAAGGAGTTTTCTGCAAAAAAAAAAGATCAAGTATTATTGATTTTCAAAAGAATAACATGTGTCTTTAATGACACCACTATTTTTCATGCAAACCATAATTATTATCACCTTACAAAGACATCGTCAACTTATTAACGATGTCTTTGTAATCTAAACAGATCACCGTTAAAGTCCACTATGAATACCAAAGAATAGCATGGGTAAATAATGGCACCATTGATCTTCAACTTCAAGAACAATTGTTGTCTCTACAAGCAAGTTCCAGCAAAGAAGTTAAGGACCAATTGGACAATATACTTCCATTTTAACCCTAAACCTAATCAAGACCTGATAGATGTCCATCATCAGTCCTTAATCATCTTGTAGTCATTCTTTAGCAATCTTTAACTATTTTTCATATTAGTTTTAGGTTTTCCGTTGTAGTTCTTCTTCAATTGATTGTAATAAACATTCAAGTTTATTTTTAAGGATCCCAAGGAGTGGATTAACATATTAGAGATTAGAAATAAATTTGAACCATATTCCTAGTATTTTATAAACCTTTAATTTTTTTTATATTCATACCCTTTTCGTTTTAATCAATAAATGTGATTGTTAAGGATAGAACAAAATAAGTTGCATATCAATATTTCGTTTGTTAAGGCATCAACTCAGATGGCTTCCTATGCAAAGTTCCTAAAGGATATTCTTTTGAACAAGAGGAAGCTCAAACTATATGAGACTGTTACACTTAATGAGAAGTTCTTTGTAATTTTACTTAAGAAATTACCCCCAAAACTTACTACCTCGTATATCATAGGTAACTTATAAATAGACAGGATTCTGATGGATCTATAAGCAAATATAAATTTAATGTTCATGTCTATATTTAGAAAGTTATAATTAAAGGAGGTTAAGCCTACCACAGTCTCGTTACAATTAGTCAATCGATTTATTACCTATTCAAGAGGAATCATAAGGGATGTGCTCATCTAAAGGTACCATTGTTTCGGTATAAACTGAAGACATGAACATATGTATTTAATAGACATTGTAATATATGTTAGCCGTTATTAAATCCCGCGTTTTGCATAAATATGGTGTTATTTTGACACAAACCTTAATTATTTTTCTTTCTTTTCCCTTTCCCCCTATTATCGTTCTTCTTCCTTTGATACATGCATTTTTCTATGTCAAGCCCCATTTTCACCATATTTCACCCTTTTTTCTTGTGTATTTTAGCCTTCTTGTCACATAGCCATCCATTTCACCACAAATCCTCTTTTTTCCCTATTTCTTCACCATCTCCACTATAAAATCATAATGTACCGTCATCGCCATTCATGTTTTTGCTTATTTAAAGTGATATCTTCATTGTTTGGGCATAATCTTGGTACCATTATGTCCCTTGTGACTTGCTATACAGTTTTCAAGTCCTATTATCATCACAGACGACAAAGTAATATTTTGAAAATACGGAGAATATTTCGACGATGGTAAGAGCATATTCCAACCTACTTTTTACACAGTTTTTAATACAATTTCTCCAAGGTCATTCATGGCCTCCACTTTAAGGAAACGAATCCCCTTCGATGAGTCTAAGTTCATTAGGAGAGAGCATTCAAAGTGGTATGAAGCACATAGTGGGAATGACACCGTTATCGAGTGATTAATGGCCCTCATTATAGTATCAGAATTTGATGTAGTTGGAGCCTTCAAAGTTTTAAGATGGGAGACAGTACTAAGCTTGATTGGCCCGTATTACCTTGCACTGATTTGCGAGTTATACAAGAATTTCAAATAAAAGTAGTTAGATATGATTGAGATTTGGTCCTTTGTGAGAGGTATCCTACTATCATTACTCGTACTTATTTGTCTTCATTTTTAGGAGAACCCGACGAGACCAATGTCTTTGAGCAACAGAAGGACATGATGCATAGGGATTCAGTCACATCTGACCCAGATTTTTTTATTACCACTACTTGTAATGACCTAAGATTAGGCAGGACGATCAATGTTAGAGCTTTCCTTACTTCTTAATTAGGAATGAGGGAAAGGGTTATCATAACTATTATGAACATTAATGTTGTTCTATCTAGAGTGAGTGGATTAATGAGCCAAGGATCTAGGACACTTATATCTTATATAGGATACTTTATGGGCTAGGGATCCTTACTAATGTACCATTGGTTGAATTCATTATCCCTCACATGTGCAATGTTGTTCGAATTTAGTGTTCTAACAAGAAATTTTATTTCCTAAACTTGTTTATGAGGATATTTAAGGACCTGGAAGTCAACTTCGAGGGAGAGGTCCTCCTTCAGCCACCTGGTGCATCAGTTATTTCATGTGTAACACTTAAGTTATGAAAGTACAGTAGGGTTCGAAGTCAATGATGCAACCTTCAGATATACCAATTATGAGATGATGAGAGGGTAGAGGAGCTTACAACTTCAAGCCTTACTTCTGAGGATGATAATGGTGATGAGACTTCATCGAGGTACCTCTTACCACACAGCCACTACCTACAACCATTCCTTCTACTTCCATACCCTCTGAGCTACCCACTAGCATTATTATTGAGATTCTTATGAGGATGGAGATTATCATGGCTGTTATGTAGAGCCAAATAGAGCGCATGCAGAGCCAGATGAATCAAATGTGGGAGCATATGCCATTTAGACTCATGGTCAAGTCGTTAAAAGATTTATGGATATCCATTTTCTTTTTGCTCATTTATGTTGTTTTTGTACAATTATGTTCTTTACGTATCTCATATTCCCTTATGTACACTTAATGATATTAATGATATTAGAGCTTTCTATTTCTCCCGTTCTTTTATGTTTCTTTTATTATTTTACAATAGCTCAAACAGTCTCTCACACATTTAAAAATGAAAAAAAAAACATCATACTTCAATCGGGTGAGTATTTTTGTTCTCATCTCTATCCTATTATATTTATTTTGATTTTTGAACATTGAGAACAATGTACATCTTAAGTCTGGAGGAGAAAATTAGGATTAAAATTTTCTTACACTTAACATTATTGTGAATCTAAGGATAATTTAGTCGATATTCCATGAAATTTTTTCGAAATGGTTCATTAAATTTTGAATAATGTGCTTTAATTTGGTTGATGTTGATAGCTTAGTTGAAATTGAATAATTTATAATTGATTGTGAATTTATTTAACTTTAAGAAAAATTGTGTATATGGTTGATTATTTATGCATGTTTATTGGATTTTTATGGAATTTCAAATGTTTTTTTTTTAGAATTTGAATAAGGGATTCAATTTAATCTATTTTGGGTAAACTGAATAATTTTTAAAACTTGAAAAGAAAAAAAGTGAAAAAGATGAAATGAATTGTGAAATGCACTTGTTAAGATAAGATGGAGTCTCAAACGCACTTGTCTGAAAAAATTTAAAAAATAAACAAATTTATACGATTGTCATATGAGTTTTCTTAAGTTTGAAAGGATGTGTAAAGAATTAACTTAACCACATGTTTTCACTAAAGTTTGCAAGTTCATTATCAAGATTGAATTAGGATAGACTAACTATATTGGTTACGTTGATTAGATTGAAGTGTTATGTTTGACATTTAAAAAATTATTGGAAATTTTTAATTTAATATCTAAATAAGTTGTTTAAGAATAAGTAATAATTCAAGTGTGAAAAAATTGATAGAGGTGTAGTTTATAGGATTTTTATATTATCAGTTATTATGTTTTCATTCCTATTTTTAATGTTAAATTATTTAATTTATATGTGTTATTGTTTAATTTATAAGTTCATGTCAAAAGAAGGGAGTTTGTGCAAAAAGATTAAGTGTTATTGATTTTCTAAAAGAACAACTTGTGTCTTTAATTGTTGTCCCATGCAATCCTTTGAGAACTTTGGCAACTTCAACTAATTCATCAAATGAGATATCATCATATTCAACATTATTTTCATTCTCATCATCATTAGAGTTAAAAAGTACCTCATTGCTTTCCTTTTGAACATTTGATGATGATGAAGCTTCTTCCACAAAAACTACAAGGCATTCATTTTAAACCTCTTTCTCATCTTTGGCTTCTTCTATTTCCTCCATTTCCTTCACCTCTTCTTCATCAATGCCTTTTACATAAATTTACTCCAATCTACACCAAATCTCCAAAGCAGATTTGCACATAAATACTTTATCGAAAACAAACCTTTCTAATGCATCATGAAGAATATGCATGACATTTTCATTTAAAGAAACAACTTTTTTATTTGAAAATCTATTAGGGCCATTTGAAATAAAATCCCAAAAATAAAAATCTTGGCCCATAAGAAAGAATTTCAATCTAATTTTCCAATCAAGAAAATCAATATCATTAAAAATTGGTGGCCTAAAAATATCCAAACCCTCTTGATCAAAATCAAGATGCCATTTTAAATCTTTACTCACAATTTCATTAGAAATTATATAAATGTGAGACCAAGGCTTTGATACCAATTATTAGTTCTATGGCACCCAAGAGGAGGGTGAATTGAGTGTTTAAAAATTTCTTGTAGAATTAAAATACTTTAAACACCTTAGGCCAATTTTAATACAATGTAATCTCTAAACAACCTATATGAAATGTCAATTCATATGCAACTATCAATCAAATTCAAACAATAATAAAACAAACACAAATGAAAAAATATAAAAGAGATCAGGTAAGAGATGAACACCAAGATTTATAGAGGTTCGCCTACCCCCAAGATAGACTACGTCATCTCTCTAACTACTTGTTGGAAATTCAGTAACAGCTAATCTTTCTTTAATTACTTGAAGAGTAACCCTTATAACAATCTTGGTTAAAGGCCAAGAGGAACCTTTACAACAATCTTGATTCAAGGCCAAAAGGAACCTTTACAACAATCTTAATTCAAGGCCAAGAGGAATCTATCACAATCTTGATTCAATGTTAAGAGGAACCTATCCAACAATCTTGATTCTAGGGCTAAGAGGAACCTATACAAAAATCTTGATTCTAATGCCAAAAGGAACCTATACAACAATCTTGAATTCTAAGGTCAAGAGGAACCTATCACAATCTTACTTAAATGGGTGAAGTGTAACCCATCCAATACAATCAAATTATACAATTTGTCCTACATAGACAACCCCTAAACCAAGCTCCCTTGAGCTTTAAACCAAGCTTATATAGCTTATGATACCCTTGATGAAAATAAGCACAAGATAAGGTCTCAAAAGTAACATATGCAATATGGAATGTCAATGCATAATTAAGGCCTAAAACAATCCAATTTATAATCAATTATTAATGCAATTCAAATCTTGATTTTTATAGGCCAAGAGTAATCTAAAAACTCTATTTTAAATGGCAAAGAGTAGCCAATAACACAACAACAATTAATCCAAATTCAATCCCCTAATTTAAGTCACTGAACACACCTTTTACGGTGATTCTCTAATGCTCATGCAATAAACTGAATTATGAAAATTCTAAAGGCAAACCAAAATTATAACAAGCCTCCTAGCACATCAATAGGTCATAAATAATCAGATTGGAACATTGAAAACGTGATTAATGCATTTAAAAATTAGATTAAACCTATATGAACGCAAGCTGTAAAATATATATGTAGTATTAAAGTTCCAGCCTATAAACACACGAATTTAATCAATGAAATTATGCAAATTAAATGCAATAAACCTACTACAACATCAATCTATATGTTAACAATAAATCGTAGCAGTAAAGAAAAATTTAGCACATAAATTGAATGATCAAAATTGAGGACAAAGCTGGAATGCTTAAACTTGCACAACTTTGATCAACTGGCAAAGATTAAGCTCAAACAAACAATATAATCACTTAAAAATTGAACAAAAATACTAGAACAATCCTAGGACCTTAAGCAAACTCAAAACAATAAATTTTCAGCTCCAGAAATTGCTTAAGACACAAAATCGAAGTCAATAAAGAAGCTACAGAGAAAACACATCAATTTTGACAATTTTGAGTAATCTGTGTTCTTTGAGCCTAAACACACGATTTAAGTTCTTAAAATTGAAGTAAAAGATCCTATACACTCTTGAGACCTTAATAAAAACATGTATGATAATTTTGAATCAATAAAAATGGTTTGGCTAGCTTAAATTTGAAGAATACATAAGTTCAGAAAATTTTAACCAAAATAGAGACAATTTTGATCTTTGAAAGCTCAAAAGAAATGAAACGATGAATCAAAAAATCAAATAGAAGCTTTTTGAGATTCGTCTAGGTCTAAACTAACTGAAAACATAAAATTTTCAACATAGGAAATTGATTTAAAACACTAAAATATGGATTGAATGAAAACTATACAGAAAATGAGGAAAGCTTTGAATATTTGAGTGATTGATATTTGTAATGTTGTTTTTAGGCCATCTAAACTTGTTAAAAAACAGTTTGGGAATGTAATATATAGTTTTGGGAGAGGTTTGGAGTAGTTAGAAACACAAATTAGTCGTTTGGGAGGTTAAAACGTCATTTAGTCCGAAACCCCAAAACTAGCCGTTAGAGTTTGTGAGTAAAACTGCGTCTTTTGGGAAGATCAACGGCGCCGTTGTTCTAAGAACATCCCGCCGTTGATAATGCTGGATACAAAGAGTAAAACAACACCCTTGGAGCCCGTCATTTAAGGATGAACAGTCAGTCATTTTATGTCCAGAAAATCATGAAAAATACTCCAAATCAACTCTAAAACTTGCCAAACAAATTCCTAACTTTAAACAACACTTTAAACAAGTTTTAAGGTGTAATTCAAGGATGTTTAAATCATCAAAACATTTCAATCAATTCAAAAAATAAGAATTGCCTTGATTATGAAAATTTTTCATTTAACCAACTTTAAAACCTTTTTAATCAATTCTTAAATCAAAGATAAATCGAAATTCATTCCACAAAGACGTTCAAACAAATTCAGACATACATAAACAACTTTAAGGAACAATTTAATCAACTTAAAAATATCAAATACATTAAAATAATTCATGTTGAACAAACACATAAACAATTAGCCTATACATCACCTAATTCAATTCCTGAATACCAATGCCATAATCAAATCAAGTTAATCACTAAAACCACAATTCAACTCCTATATGTTTATATGCAAGTATGATCATGAAAATATGAATTTATTGAAGTAGCTATTTTCTTCTTTAAGAATGATAAATATTCAAAGGGTACAAAATACAAGGATTTGAAGTACTTTTTAGTTAAAGAAGAAGTACAAAAACAGAAAGTATCAATTAAGCATATTGATGGCTCTATAAGAAATTATCCACCTCCTTCTTATTCCTGAACCCTTTATTTGGCTTCAATTTTGGTAGTGACTACCATAGGTAAGGCAATGCTTCTCCATTGGGTAACTATTTTCTAAAAAAACTAATGGCTTATCCTTTGTCTCCCTTAACTCATTTGAAAATTCCTTTCAAGGTCTCCACTTGGTCTATATATTTTGAAAGAGCTATGTTTGAGGAACCTTGCACCTCCTCATGAAGCTTTTGTCCTCCTCTCTCAACCTCCTCAATACTTTAATCCATTCCCTAGAAATTCTCTTTCCCTTCAACTATTGCAAGCTCTACCTTTGCAAGCCTAGCATCAACATCTGCCTAAACTTCTCCTAATATTGATCTCCTTCTCATTGATTGCTTTATGAGTTCCTTAACTTAGGTAGTCTCTTTTGCCATCTTTTAAGTAACGTATAATAATAATGCAAACCTTTAGTTTTTATACCGTCATAAGCATGATTTTATCAACAAATCATGCAATACTAGTAAACATCCTTGAAAAATAATGATAGTCAACCTTTTCCTTAAGTGCATTGCTGGTGGAGTTGTCATATGCTTACAAAATAATAAAATTTACATAACAAACCTAGATAATTATGTAGTAGGACAAGTCAAGGTTGATCCCACAAGGAGCTAGGGGGAGTTCTAACTATTCCTAATGTTGTGCTAAAAGAAAAAGAAAAGAAAAGAAAACCCCTTGAATTTTTTGAAATAAAAAACAAATATAAAAGGCAACTAATTAAATCAAAACAATAAATAAGAATGAAAACAAAAAGAAATAGATAATAATAAAAGGAAGCTAGGAAGAAGATATCTCTAGGATTTAGGATTTATAATTTATCGTAGAAATATATAGATTGCATTTATCCCAAGATGATAGCCTATGGATCTAAAAAACCTCTTAAGTCTTAGGTTCCTCTAATTTTAGATAAATCCTATACAATAGAAAATTTTCCACTAATCACACGATAACTTAGAACAAGCTCTGTACATATAATGGCGTGATAGCATTAAATACTAGAGAACAACTGGCCTAAGTCACAATCTCAAAAGCTTGGATTCTATAACATAGAGAATTGGATTCCTAGGCTACGTTGACTAATTTAACCTACAAAATCACTTAATCTATCACTACCTATGGTATTTTCTAATGACAATTACATATTAAAGCCCATACCTAGCAATTCAACTAAGAAACTCAAATAGATTGGCGAAACCTCTAAAACAATTCCTAATTCTTACCAATAAAAGGAATTACAACTTAACTTCAATAAAAAAACATAATACTCAATGCAATTTAAGTTAATTCTCATAATTATTCATCCATAATCCCATCAATACCTTCTTAGCCAATAAAAAACTAACCTAAATAATGAAATTAGGACATAAACAAATTAAAATTAATAAGATAGACCAAAAATAGTGGAAAACATTAAGGAATTAAAACAAAAGCTAGAAAATGAAATAAAGCCATATATTAACAATATAACAAGGATTCTTACAATATCTAATCATAAAACTCAACATAAATGGAATAACAACTAAGAAAAAAAATAACAGTAAAGATAAAGCTTGAATAGAATAAAAATAGGATATTTAAAGCCCTAACTAAGCTATCTAACTTAGTCTCTAGTTACAAACCAAAGAGAATCACAAAAACCATAAAAACTAAAGAAAAATAAGAAGAAAATAGGACAAAAAAGCATAAGATGGGATGGTAGCCGCTGGAAAAAAGCCCCCTCTTATTTATACATCTCTTATAGGGTTTTTATGTGTTTAAAAATGTAAAAGTTAAGTCTGCCCTCTTTTTCCATTTATTGTAAATTAAGCAGTGCCATTTAAAATACTGTTCAAGGTTTTAGAAAGTGGAGCAAAACAGCACATACCCTCGAGTTAAATAACAGTGCCATTTAACACTCCATTTAAGGTTATGGAAAGTGGAGTAAAATAACACCTACCCTTGAGTTAAATGGCACCATTTAAGTTCTACAGTACCTATTGTTTAACTATTTGACAATAACTCCCTTGCATTATTTTGCTCCAAATCCTCTTTAAACTTGTTCCTATTAGCATGTATTTATGTTCAATTATTAAATATACATGCAAACTCAACATGAGCACAAAATAAGCCTTTAAACACTAAAATAAGGATGAATTCAAATTGAAATGCATATGAAAAATTAATATAATTCAACCCTATCAAATACTCCCACACTTAAACTATTTCTTGTCCTCAAGGAAAGATATAAACACTTAACTCAAACATTTCTAGTCAAGAGTCAATAATTAATTAAGTATAACAAAATTTAATCATTGTTTTTAATCCAATTCACCAATTTCAATTCTATCATGATAAAAAACAAGGAAATTATAAGCAAAGAGCACCATAAGGGAAAAAGTAACTCAACATACATTATATCCATCATTCAAGTCATTTTGCATAGTTTATCACGCAAACTAGTCAAGGGTGATTGAATTAACTAAAAACAACTAAAAACAAGTTTTTGTTCTTTTAGCAATTTTTAAGAGTTCATCTAATCTTTTTTCGCGAAGACAAATGCCTTGTCATGAATGACACTGGTTACTCAACTAGATGTTCCTTAAGCTTGTTTGAATGGTCATCTAAATTTTTTCACGTGAAAGCGAACACTTTGCTATGAACGTCCTGGATACTAGGCTAGATAACCATCTTGAATAACTATTAGAACTACCTATAAATTTGATCTTTATATAGACTTGAATACAGTGAAGTGAAAATTGCTCACTTTATTTAACAAAACACACTTATTTTTCATGTTCTTCTTTTCATTCTTTTTCTCGTCTCTTCTCTTTCTTTTCTTCTCTCTCTCTCTCTCTCTTCAACTTTTTATTTTTAAACATCCATTTCCATGTTCTTCTGACAAACCATACAAAATGGGCTTGAATATTAAATATCATACAAATGGGTCACTAAACACATGCAAAGCACAAAAAATAAAAAAATGAGAAAAAGTTAGCATCATTTCAAGAGTTGAGTAAAGATCCTTAACTTAAAACCATCAATTTTCTTCAAGTACCATAATTAACTATTAACTAAAGATTTGAATCATTTCAAGATAACACATTCAAATCATCATTATCAAACTCACAATAACTCAAGTGTACAAAAAAATTAAACTAGCCCCACCCCCAAACTTAAATTGGGCATTATCCTCGATGTCCTAAAATCAATGCCAATACCCAAAGGTATGGAACAAGAGTACTCCCCTAATGCAGTGAAACTATGAAGTCCTTGAGAGAGATAGTTGCTCACTTTAACTCCTACTTTTGGCTCCCTAGAAAACAAACACAAAAATAAAGGAAAAGAACTTAAATAAAAAGAAACTAAAGATTTATTTAATAAAAAAGAAAAGACAAAAAAGCTTAAAGGAAATGTTGTGTTGCCTCCCAACAAGTGCTATTTTAAGGTCTTTAGCTCGACTCCTGACATATATATTACCGATTTTCAAATGGATGTTTGTGCTTGATAAGAAACATGCTCAAACTCATAGATAATCCTAGAGCAGCTTTCCTCGAAACAAGCTCAGAAGCATCACGATGATGCATATTGTTGGAGTGGAACCACATTATTTCTCCGTTATACTCTATAGTCCACTCTTCACTATAGACATCACCCTTCCACTAAGATGGTCTTTGTAATTAAGTACGCAAGGGTTATGGAGACTCTTCTTCTTCTCATCAACATCCCCCTTTAGCTTGCTTGGCCACATCTCTTTCAACATTTTAGCATAATGTGGCTCTTATTCTCTCTTCTTCTCTTTTTCTTCTTTCATCTGCAAACTGTTAAAGAAACAAAGCAAAACTTGGATAACAATGCCAGTAGATGGAGTATTTTCTGTATGAGGCCTTTCATCCTCTGCCATGTATTGAACTGTCACCTCTTCCTCTCATAGCTGCTCTTTCTCTTCCTTCATCCGTGTTGGGTGCTCTAATTGCTCTCCACTCTTTGATAAAAAGATGAAAACCTCCTCCCTAAGTTCTCCGTCTCATTCACTAAGCATGCTTGTAAATACTTAAGCTTCTATGCTCTGAACCACATCTGCTAAGTGGGTCAACTGATCTTCTAAGACCTTCAAGCTTTTCTGGTTGGAATTGAAGAGCGCTAGTCGCCAACTCATTATGATGTCTCTAATGACATCCTATCATCATGTTGTGGTAATGGTTGAGGGGAAGGCACAAGTTAAAAGTATGACTAACTTTGGTAGCATGGAAGTGGAGAATTGAAGCTATACTACTGCATATCTTACAAAATAGGACACATGCAAGTATAATGACCCAAAAATAAGCAAAAGGCATGTCCTTCGCTTCTTCTTCATTCATCGTTTACTAAGGGTGTAAGATTCACCACTTATTGCTCTAACCTAGAAGTAGTAAAAGAATCAAACTTGTTATCATAATAATGAAAATATTAATGATCAGGATAAAAAGTATGCTGATAATAATTCATCACCACTTAAAATGCTTAAGACTCGAAAAAGTTGTGAAGCTACATCAAACAGTAGGTAAGATGACCAATAGAAGTAAAAATAAAAATAAAAGAAGCACAAGAAATAACCAAACACACTACGTCAGTTCCTCGGCAACGGTACCAATAATTTGGTGGAACTATAGCCTGCTCACCAAATAATAAAATTTATCTAACTATCATAACTAACTATGTAGTAGAGCAAGTTAGGCCAATCCTATAGTTGTTAAGGGGACTTCTAGCTATTCCTAACTTACGCTAAAAGAAAAAGAAAAGAAAAGATAACCCCTTGAAATTTCAAACTTAAAACATATATAAAAAGCAATTAATGAAAACAAAATTATAAATAAGAATGAAAATAGAAAGAAACATATTAAAGAAGCTAAGTAGAAGATATGTTCTAGACTTAGCACTTATAATTTATCATAGAAATATATAGATTGCATTTAGCCTAAGATGCTAGCCCATAGATCCAAACAAGCTCTTAAATTTTAAGTTCCTCCAATTTTAGACAAATCCTATACGATAGAAAATTTGCGCTAGATCATGCGATAACCTAGAACAAGCTCCATAAATTTATTTCTGCGATAGCATTAAATACTAGGAAACAACTAGTCTAAGCCATAATCTCGCAAGCTTAGATTGTATAAATTAGAGAATTGAAATCCTAGGCTAAGTTGACTAAGTTTACCTACAAAATCACTTAATCATAGGTACAAAATCACTTAGCCTATCACTATATATGATATTTTCTAATAACGATTATGTATTAAAAACCTATACCTAGAAATTGAACTAAGAATCACAAATATATTAGCCCTAAAAAGCAATTTCTAGTTCATATCTTTTTTTTTAAATCAATAGATTAAACCAAAGAAAAAGGTATGTATAAGATTAAAAAATAGGCTAGACAAACCCCTGACCTTATAAAAAAAACTAGAGAAAAGAAAGAAAAAAAATCTGCACTAAAAACAGGGCAAAGCAATCAAAACATCCCAAACAACTAGGAACTCAAAAGCAAAATAGAGGGGGAAACTGGAAAAAAGAGAACCAAATGATCAACCAGACACGGAAATTCCAACTATAGTTCGACCCAAGGAAGGTCTTCAGTTAAGTTGACTCAGGCTTAACTGTTTCAAGGAACTTTACAGAGGTTTCAGATCCACAACCCTTAGGAATGGCCCCATAAAACAGACTTGGGATGTGCAATCTATAAAAGGTAAAAAGATCTTCTAAACACTAAAAAACACGAGGGTTTTTTTTGTTACCCAAGAGAGAGGAAGGAGAGCTCTCTAACGAGGAAGTTCTTGGATGAAATTGGGTTGGTGGAATTGTTTTCTTTGCAACCTTCCACCTTCTATTATGATAGGTGACATAATTCGAGTCATCACCCTCACTTCTGGCCATAATAAGCGTGCTTGTGCCTTCAGCAACTAGCTTAGTTCCAGCAATCAAAGGTTGTTTGCCTTTGTTAAGATAACTTGGGAGAGTTTTCAAACCTACAAAACAAAATTCAGCAAACAAAACACAAAAAATAAGTAAAAAAATTACCTCTCATTGGTATTTGCTCCAATAATTTCCTTAGTGTGAAGCAATGGTTTTGTGCACATGTTCCCAGCCTCCAAGGCTACATCGCTGAAGGTTCTATTATTTCATTCTTGCTAAAGAGTATAGACAGCTGTGGCAAGATTATTAATCAAAAGATTAATATCAAGATTCCTGTGGTTTTGTCGATGATAAAACCATTTAAGGAAGGTTGTGAGATTTCGAAGGATTGGCAAGGATATTTGGGAGTGGTTAATGGTTTTCATCCAAACCATTTTTGAAAACCCAAAACCACAAAAACTAAAGAAAAACAAGAAGAAAATAGACAAACAACCTAAGATGGGAAGATAGCTACCAGGAAAAAAAAGCATCTCCCTATTATTTATACATATCTTATAAGGTTTTTATGTGTTTGAAAAGGTAAAAGTTAAGCTTACCTTATTTTTTTCTTCATTTATTGCATGTTAAACAATGCATGGGTAAGCCACTATTTAAGATTCTGGAAAGTGGAGTAAAATAATGCCTACCCTTGAGTTAAACGGTACTGTTCAAGTTTTTCAATACCTATCATTTAACTTCTTAATAGCAGCTCCCTTGCTTTATTTTGCTTCAAATCCTCTCCAAACTCTTTTCTTTTAACTTATATTTATGTTCAGTCATTAAATCTACATGTAAACTCAATATGTATAAAAAATAATTGTTTAAACACTAAAATATAGATGAATTCACATTGAATTGCATATGAAAACTTAATGTAATTCAACCCTATCATTTTCACAAACACTTCATGTAAAAAAATTAGTAGCAAAGTTGGCTAAAGAACATAACTGATAGGAGAACTTATAGAATGCTTCTATTGCATAAGATTACCTTCCAAGTTGTGGAACTTGTAAGATGTTCATACAAATGACACCTCTAAATTATTTATAATCCTCTATCTCTTAGTGGATGCTTAGGATCAATTTAATCTAACATCTTAATATTTTTTTATAAAATAATCTATATAATTCTCTATAAATCAAGCAGACAACTAAATTATTTATAAGATTGTAGAATCTTCTATCTTTCTTTACACTTGTGGAGAGAACTCTAAAAAATTTAAGGATCAAACCTCACTTTATGGAAGTAATTTTCAACAAGGCATGACAACACACATTGGAATTGAAAATAACTATAATCATCCCTTGGAACCTAATAATACTTAACATGAATGGGAAGGTACCATACCTTTCTACAATCAAGCCAGGCCCTTATTTTGACTTTCACTTTCTTTATTCTTTTAACAGATGCTACTCATGAATTGTTTGGTAAGCATCAAGTGCAAGCTGTAATCCAATCTCTACCTTAGATTTAGGGGCATATGGAAGTGCATTTGACACATTAATGGAATCAAGACAATGGAGGTAGCCTCAATACACTTTGTGTTAAAGGAATAATTTCTTAAAGCTCCAAGTTAACTAACAACATATATGTTATTGATTCTAACTCACATGAAGCTATGAACTAATAATGTAATCACGATGGGCTCAAGTGAAAAGTTAATCAAAGGCCTCACCAAAATACTCAAGATTTGAAAAAATCAAGTTGAACCAATATAAAAATGAAAATGACCTTTCAAGAATGAAATGAAAAGAATAAAGTTCTAAAATTGTGATAATAAAGTTCTCTTTGCTCATGATTATAGTGAGTTTAAGCAAGGTACAATAATCTACCATGAACATTTATTTTATGAATGTCTTATGTTCTAGCTTTCTAATAGAATCACGTCCTTTATGGATTGTAGATTAAAGAGCAAGCAACCATGTAGCAAGGGATAGGAATGTCTTCCTAGAACTCCATAGAATTAGATACATTTATGTATAATGTAGCTACAATGTTATTATTCAAGGATTGATTATGCACAGGCATATTATATATGTTAGTCATACATGGTGGCCATACTCTAATACTACATGAAGTTTGGTATACCTTAAAGATTCAAAGGAATCTTATATTACTGTTGGTGTTAATTATCCTTGTTTTTAATGTAAACTTCTACAAGTGTTGAAATCGTGATGCATTTACTATAGTCATGGTGCTGTGTTGGATGATTTCATTATTCCAAAGATTTTTTATACAAATAATGTTATTAGTTCTTTTTTATTTGCTTTAACTAGTGACTCCATTGTCTATATAAATTTTGTGGCACGCTAAATGTTAGGGGGAAAATGGATAGAGTTTTAATGGTTAATTTGTTAAATTATGACCCCTAATTTAGTGTTTAATTATTAAATTGATGTCTTATTAGGTTTAAATTACAGGATAGAGCTTAGTGATGAAGATTGGAGCAAAATCATGAAGAAATCCTCTTAGTTCTGACCATTAATAACCCCCTGGTAGGGTGCCGTTGATTGAAGAATAAAGGGTCGTTAATGGGTGCTACATTCAACCATTAACGGCACCCTCTCAGGGTGCCATTGTAAGGAGACAAGGTGCTGTTATTCACCAGAGTCAACAATTTTAGCTCCAAATCTTGAAGATTTCAACTATG
>JAOXYD010207567.1:0-20822 GCA_028565735.1 Pinacopodium congolense
ATTGCATAATATGGATTCCAAACATTCATGATCTGGATGTGAATTAGTCGAATTACTTATCCCTCGGTCTATTAGTGAACTATCTCTCCAGGGATTGTGAAATATGTTCCACTAGAAATATTCTTGTTTTTGCTTTTTTATTTTTTAATCATCTGGAAGGGACAAAAGAAACATCTTGTTCTTTCTTCAACAACTTTTGATCTCTAATGGACCTCTCAGTAGGATTTGAACCCATATGAAGTTCTTATCATCTATTGAAGAAAAAAGAACGAATGGATCTTGTAGGATTACCAAGAAATTCTTCAATTTCTTCTGGAAGCAAGTTATTATTCATCTCCTTCTCACCTTATGTGAATAACTAGGACATTGAGGAATATCCAGAAACGCACTTAGGGAATCAGTCTAATTCTATCTCTGTTTGTTCTATGTGAAGAAAAGAAGGATCCCAAAGAATCGATCTTTCTTTTATTTTTAGTTGTTAAGTCTCTCTTTGATTAATCAATGTGTGATATTCTGAATCCTCATTACTAATGGAATCAAAATGATCTCTGAATTGATCAGAAGATCCTTTCATAGAATCCCTTCCCTAAACAAAACTAGATCTTTGTGGAATCATATTGAATATTTGACAATATATTCCTAAAAAATTGATCATTGTTTACCAACCGCACATTGTCCAACCAAATCCAATTAACTCTCAATATGTTCCTAAAAAATTTTGATTTTTGCGATTCCCGTGTTCATATTTCAAAAGTAAAAGGAATAAAAATGATAGGTTCAATTCTTACTAAATCTTCTATTTTAATAAAATCGCTCTTTCGTAATTTTTATTGACTATTATGTATCAAAGCTCAATCATAGCATTTAAATTAGAAAATTACCAAAAGGTTGATCAAGCCTATAAATAACTCCTAATTCTTGTCATTAATCCAAAGTTCCAAACCAACCTAAGCCTAAAAGCATCAATTTAATACAAGCTCAACTTCATTATCACAAATAATCACCCTTCATCCCTTTAATACCTTCAAAACATTAGGAAATTAACCCCCAAAAAATAGAAAGTACATAAACATAACCCATATTTAATCAAATGAAATCAAAGTTGTAAAATTTAAGATAAGTAATGAAAACTAAGATTCAACACTTAATCTAATGAAAACTCAAGCTTTGCATATTAATAATCAACTAAATACAACCCAATTCATAAAATCCAAACTAAACACATTAAAAATAGAAATTCCAGCACACAAAATCAAAACAAAAACTAAAATTTAAAAATTTAAAACCTAAAAAAAGCATAAATCTTAACTACCAAGCATAAACTAACCAAAAACATCAAGAATAAATGGAAATCCATAAGATAAATCAACACACAAGCTAGTAATTAATAAATAAATACCTGAAATAATAGGAAATCAAGGTTAAACAACTAAAATAAAGGCTGAAAATTGAGACTAAAACCATCTATTAAAATATATTCAAGAACCTATACATTATCTAAGAGATTCAAGCTTGAAATCCATAAAACATTCAATCTGTGTGTATTGGAAGAAAAAAAAAATGAAAACACAACTTAAATATCATTCAAAAACTATAAATAAAGCTAAATACTACCTAAAACATTTAACTAAACCGTTAGAAATAAAAGAAGAATCAAAGCCTAACTACAATACCCTAAGAACATGAATAAATCCTAAGAAAATAAGATGGAGACTTAGAAAAATAGATATGGTTGCTTTCCTTTACATTTTTAAGCTCCTTATATATGTCTTGGATGGATGATAGGGCTTTAGAGATGTTTTGGGAGCAATTTGGTCAAGTTTTCCCCTAAAAGTCATAAAAATGACATGTTTTAACAAAAATTTTGTTTACGTCTTAAAAATTGATAGCTTCTGCCCCTCTTCTCCTTTTCTACTCTAACTCCTTCTATACAACTCCAATAGCCATGAAATTTGGTATTTAGATTCTTCATATGATATTTGTTCACCCATAAAAGATTAGAATGATTAAAGCATTAAAAACTATTACATCACCAAAGTTACCTGCACCAAATTTGGTATTTAATCAAGGTTGTTTTGTTCTTTCCTTTGTGCACTCTTCATGACTTGTCATATGGCCTTGAAATTTAACGTGGAACCTCATAATATGATACTCTAACTCGACTTGAAATTTGGCATGGAATCTCATAACATGATGCTCTAAGCCCTCAAATTGGTTCCACGTGTCTTCTAGTTCTAGAGGTGTCTCAAAATGGTCACCATATCATTTATCTTCCTAGCAATCGCTTTTGATAAACTGTTTCAACTTAGTGAAATTATTTTTATTTGCATGTTTGAGTCCTTATTTCTTTCAAAACTTCATTTTGTGATCCAGAATTTGTGTCAAGAGATTAAACCTATCATTTAACACATAATAATACAAATTGAGCATTTTTAAACAAAAAATAGAGATGAATTTAATTGAAATGACATACCAAAACCTAACAAAATTCATCCCTATCAAATTCCCCCACACTTGAACCATTGCTTGTCTTCAAGTAATGATTTAAACACTTCACTCAAACAATTCTAATAAGAAGCTTAATTAGACTCAACAAAAATTAATTGTTAGTTTTAATCCAATTCACAAATTTCATCTCTTTCATGATAAAAAACAAAACAATCACAAGTAAAGTACCCAATTAGTAAAAAGTAAACTAATATGTATAATATCCAACATCCAAGCCATTTCGCAGGGGTTATCCTATAAATTAGTCATAGATGATCAAAATGACCAAAAAGCTCTAAAAACACAACACAATTTGATTTTTTTAAAGCGATGTTTAGGAGTTTATATAGTCTTTTTACGCGAGGTCAAGCATCTTGTCATAAATGATCCTAGTTACTCCACTAAATGCTACTTTTAGCTTGTTTGAGATGCCATCTAACTTTATGATGCAAGGGTGAACTTTTTGTTGTGAACACCCCTAGTTACTAGGCTAGATCTCCCTCTTAAATGGCTATTAGTGACATTCATAACTTCGATCTTTATATAGATTTAAAGACAACATAGTGAAAACATGCTCTCTTTTAACAATAAATACACATTTTACACATTTTTCTTTTCTTTTTGAACAATTTATTCAAAAACTCCATTTTCACATGCATATGACGAACTATACAAAATGTATTTAAACATAAAATATCATGCAAATGGGTCGTTAAACACATGTAAAGCACTCTAAAGGAAAATAAAAACAAAAGTTTTTAAGTTAGCATCATTTTAAAAGTTAAGAAAAGTTCATCAAGTTAAAATCTCTTTCAAGTACCACAATTAACTATCAACTAAAGATTAGAATCATTTCAAGTTAACATATTCAAATTATCACCATTAGATTTATAATAATTCAAGTGCAAAAAACTTTTTTGTGTTCCCCACTCACATACTTAAAATAGACATTGCCCTCAATTTCTTGAAAAACTAAAAAAAAATATAGAAGAAAAAGGAAACAATAATACTCCCCTATATCGAAGAGGTTGTATGAACTTTAAAAGAAAAAATTGTAGCTTCCATGTTGAATTCCTACAAACATAACAAACAAAAAGAAAATAAAAAAGTCGAATGAAAACAAACTAAAACTTAAGCAAAAAATACGTAAAAACTAAAGGATAAGATTAAGATGCCTCCTACCAAGTACTTGTTTAAGGTCGCAAACTCAACACTTATTACCCACATTAGTCTATATAATGTGGAGTTTTAAGCTCTACCACCTCCAAGTTGTGCACCTAAAATCCTTTAAAATAGGGCTTGAGATAAAGTTCATTAACCTTAAACTCCTTTCTTATCTTTGCACTACTAATCTCCACTACTTCATAGGGGTATACATGGGTGTCCTCGAATGGACCTATTCATCTTAAATGTAACTAACCTAAAAAAAGATTAAGACAAGAATGATAGATATGGACCTTCTTTCCTACCACAAATGCCTTCCTTGAGATGTTCTGATCAGGGAACATCTTTGTCTTTTCCTAGTAGATTCGAGCATTCTCAAATGCCTTATGTCAGAACTCTTCAAGCTGCTACAATTGTAATTTCCTATGGGTACCCATGGCTTCCAACTCTATATTACACTGCTTGATCACCCAATATGCTTTATGCTGGTGCTCCACTAGTAGATGACATGGCTTCCTAAAGATGAATTAGTATGGTGACATCCCAAATGGAGTCTTATATGCAGTCCAGTATGCCTATATGGTGTTGTTGAGGCACAAACTCCAACCTTTCTAACTGGGATTCACCGTCTCTTTTAAAATGGATTTGATATCATAGTTGACACCTCAGTTTGCAAAAGTGAGTCCCCTTTTTCATTAATGATAGCTCGTGGGATTCCAAACCTAGAAAAAATGTTAGATTTCAAGAAATATGCAAACATTTAAGAATCATTAGTTCGAGTGAATTTTCCTTCCACCCATTTCGAAACATAATCAACAGCAAGTAGAATATACTGAAATCCAAATGAAGAAGGAAAGGGACCCGTAAATTCCATGCCTTAAATATAAAAAATCTCACAAATAAATATAGGGGTTTTGGGCATTTCCCCAAGGGGATCCAACATACCTATGCATTGATAGTTGACACAAGTCTTACAGAAATTATAAGCATCCAAAAATAAAGACGGCCAATAAATTCACACTCAAAGACCTTGCGAGATGTCTGCTTTGACTCAAAATGACCTCCACTTATATAAGAATGACAAAAAGTTAAAATGGAAGAAAATTCATAATCAGGTATGCATCTTTTTATGACTTGATCGGTACAATAACACCATAGATATGGATCATCTCAAACATATAACTTGTCTTGGATCTTTGTCCTTTCCTTTTGTGACTTGGTGAAATATGTAGGAAATTGATTAGAAACAAAGAAATTCACCAAGTCAACGTATCAGGGAGTTGCTAGTTGTACTACATACAACTGTTTATTTAAGAAGTCATTATTGATAAGGCTTGTATCTAATCCATGGTCCACTAAGGGCCTTAATCACTTCTTTCATGTCTTCTCCAAACTCAAACTTATCCTACCAACAATCATAAGTCTCCTTCTCCATCAGAGTTATCAAGGCTACCTATAAAGGATCACCTACAAAAAGAAAAGATTAATGTTCTACCACATGGTCAATAACATCCCATTAAACTACCAACTCACATTTCAATGGGTAGTCCATATCATCAAAGATGATGAAATGAATCACCTCGCCGTCAAACTCTATGGTTAATACCCAATTATGTACATTAATCTTCATCCGAGACATCTTCAAGAACAATCACCCTAACAAAATTGTCAAAGGACTTAAAGAGTCCTTATCTTGTATGTATAATAATTAAAATTTTATAAAAAAACATATTTGTTTACCTGCACCAAAACATCCTTAATAACCTAATCATGGTAAGTGTTAAACCAATTAACTACTTGTATGATAACATAATTGCCTTTTAAAGATCCAAGATTTAGAGATTTAAAGATAAAATGTTGCATAATATTGACTGAAGCTCCTAAATCTAGTATACATCTTTCATATCTCAGTTACCTATCTTATAAGGGAAGGTAAAAATACCTAGATTCTTGTACTTAGGTAGTAGCTTCTTCTGTAAGACTACTGACACATCGCCCCCAATACTAACCTTCTGGTTTGCTTTCAATTTCTACTTGTTGGTGACCAACTTCTTTGAAAACTTGGCATGTCACAAAACTTACTTGATTGCTTCTAATAAAGGTATATTAACTTTCACCTTACGAAATACTCCAATACTTCTCTCTCCTTCTCCTATTACTTGTTCTTGGTTAACGTACAAGGAAATTGAATAGAAAGTGGGTTAGTAGCAATAGGGTATGAGGTGCTAACCTTATAAGGATTGACCTCCTACTTTTTTGCTGGCTCAGTTCCTTATTCTTCTCCTTGCTTTTCCTTCCTCTTCATTGGACCTTCTATCTCCTTTCCATTCCTTAAAGTAATGGCACAAGTATCTTCTCTCGGGTTCTTCTCAAGCTGACTAGGTAATCTTGTCGAGCTTTAGGCTTGTAACTTCCCTTCTACCTTATCCTACTTCCTTACGTAGTTTTCCAAGTTCTTTAGAATACTCCTCACTTCTTGTTGGAATTGAAGACTGTTAGTAGCTAAGCTATCAACAATTTCCTCTAAGGACATATCTCTATCTTGTTATGGTGGTTGTAAAGGCAGTGTCCTTGGTTGAAACTGTGATTGGCTTAAGCGAAAATTTGATGGTGTATGGAACCTTCGATGCTGTCACTGATACGTAGAAGGGCACATATTGGAAGTACTTCCTAGTTATGAAATTCCATATATGAAGTTAGGATGATTCGTCCACCATAGATTATAGGTGGAAGCAAAAGGATCATACCTCTGCTGTTGTCTTTGAAACCCTCCAATCGCATTGGCCTACTGTTCATCCTGTAAAGTGGGACAAGCATTAGTAGAATGATCAACTAATGCATAAATGCTACATACCTTATTAGGTCCCTTGACTATCACTGCTTGTTACACCAAAGAGGTCAAGTTGGCTACTTGTTACTCTAACTTTGAAATGAAGACCTCCTTCACTTTCTTTGTTAAGGAGGAGGCACTATTACATTTGCCTAATACTGAGAATTTTTTTCCATTATTTCTATCAACTTCTTTGCATCCTCTAGCATCTTGTCAACCAAAGTTCCACCACTCGTAGCATTGATCTTATCCCTATCCAAAGGTAACAAACCCTGATAGAAATATTAAATTAATAACTATTCACTTATTTAGTGGTTTAAATAATTGTTGTAGAACTTCTTGAAGTGGTCGGTAATGTAGCCTGGTCCTAATGAACTAGCATGTCAAAAATCTGTAAAAGTAGGCAACACAAAAATTAGCCTAGGTTTAATCTCAATCTTCGACTCATCATCCAGAAAATTAATATAAAGAAAAATAGGATTAAAAGAAGGAGCTATAAGCTCCTTTAATGTGGGATAATGACACTCTATGATCTATTCTGCTACTTCTTCCTCTATCAACTTGTCCGAACTCTTTTCAACTTCATCTTAAATGGATAAAGAACTACCTCTTCCAGAAAGATGAGTACAGCTAGCTCTCTGACTCTAATGAAACTTGGTATAACTTATAATAAAAGAAAGAGATAAAGGGTCAAATGGAGAAAGTTATGAACTCCTGTTGTCCTCAGAAAATTTTCACAATCGAATGTGTTTTGAAGAATTATGGGACATGCAAAACAAATAAAAAGACAATAAAGATCAGCAAAAATAAAAATAAAGACAAGATAAGAAACAACAAATAGCATACACTAGGTCCCTGGCAACGATGCCAAAAATTTAATAGCTCATCACAAACTACCAAATAATAAATTCCTAACTACCTAACAGTGTAGTAGGGTAAGCTAGGGTTCAACTACAAGGAGCTAGGATGCAAATGCTACTTTGAATGTTGTATGGAAAAATAAAAACAAAAACCCTTGATGCAATGAAAATTAATTGAACTAAAATGTAACAAATGCAACTAAAGAGGTAAACACAATGCAAAAGATGATAACCTAATAATAATATCGAAGAAATGGACTAAAGGTATTATCGAGATTTTGGTAAATTACCAAAATAGTGATCAAGCCTAGAAATAAATCTTAATTCTTGACATTAAATCAAAGTTTCAAACTAACCTAAGCTTAAAAGGACGAATTCAATATAAGCCCATCTTCATTCTCATAAATAATCACCCTTCATCCCTTTAGTACCTTCATACCCTTAAAAAATTAGCCACACAAGCTCAAATTAACCAAAATAGAAAGTACATAAACATAACCCATACTTATTAAAAATAAATAAAAGTTCAAAAATTTAAGACAAGTAATGAAAACTAAGATTCAAAACTTCATCTAATGAAAGCTCAAATTTTTCATACTAACAATCAACTAAAAACAATCCAATTCACAAAACCCAAACTAAATGAATTAAAAAAATTGCAACACTCAAAATAAAAATAAAAACTGAAATTAAACAATTTACAACCTAAGAAAATGCATAAATATTAACTACCAAGCTTAAACTAACTAAAAACATAAAAAATAAATGGAAACACATAAGATAAATCACCACACAAGTTAGTAATTAATAATCACAGATATAAAACAATAGGAACTCAAGCTTAAATAACTAAAATAAAGGTTGCAGGTGGAGAATAAAACCATATATTGAAATATATTCAAGAACTCATGCATTATCTAAAAGATTTAAGCTCACAATCCATAAAATATTCAATCTATATGTATTGGAAGATAGAAAAAAGAAAACATAACTTAAATATCATTAAAATGTAAATAAAGCTGAATATTACCTAAAAAACTAAACTAAACTAGTAGAAATCAAAACATAATTAAAACCCAACTACAATACCCTAAGAACATGAATAAATGCTAAGAAAACAAGATGAAGACGGAGGAAAATAAATATGTCTACTATTCTTTACATTTTAAGCTCCTAATATATGTCTTGGAAGGTGCCTAGGATTTGGACACATTTTGGGAGAAATTGGTTCAAGTTTTCCCTAAAAAATCACAAAAAATGTTGTTTTATAAATTCTATTTAAGTCTAAAAAATTGACAACTTCTACCCTCTTCACCTTTTGCTACTCTAACTCCTCCTATACAACTCTAATAACCATTAAAATTTGTATATAGGTTCTTTACATGATTTTATTCTACCCCATAACGTTTCAGAATGATCTGAGCTCATATAACCTTGAAATTTGGTGTGGAACCTCATAACATGATGCTTTAAGTCATAAAATTTGCACCTCTTCTAGTTCCATAGGTGCCTAAAAATGGTCGCCATATAATTTATCCTCATAATACCCGCTATTGATGCATTTTTTTAGCATAGTGAAATTTCTTCCATTTGCATATTTGAGCTCCTTTTTCTTCCAAAACTTGATTCTTTGATCTAGAATTTGTGTCCAGAGATTAAAACTATCATTCAACATATAATAACACAAATTGAGAACTTTTAAAACAAAAATAAAAATGAATTTAAGTGAACTTACATACCAAAACTAAGCAAAATTCATCCCTATCATGATGTCATCTAACTTTTTGACGCAAAGGTAAACATTTTGTTATGAACACCCTTAGTAACTCAACTATATCACAATCATAAATGCCCACTAAGTCCACTCATACACTTCAATCTTTTTATTGTTATAAAGCCATTGGAGTGAAAATTAATTTGATCACTTTATCACATGTATGTTTCATTTTCAAATTACAATAAACACTACTCATCTCATTCCCAGTTCATGAAAAATTTTGTATGAAATGTCCCTAGATACATGGTATCATAGGTAAGGGCCACCACTACAGATGCAAGTCACTCAAAATGAAATGAAAAAAAGAAACAATTTTAGGGTTAGAAATCATTCAAGAATTGATTAATGCTCAACTAAATAAAAAACATCAATGGAATTAAAATATCACAATTAACGATTAACTTTTAATTTCAATCATTCTAAGATGAGATATTCAATTCATCCCAATGGTCTCACAATAAATCAAGTAATAAATAATAGAGCATGCTTAATTTTAACATCTCCCCCTCCACCTGCCCACACTTAAGCCAAATTATCCATAATTTGAAGGATGAAGCAAATGAAGCTTAAGAAATGTAAAAGAGTAAAAGAACGAGCCTCCCCTAAATCTTGAAGTTTAATCTATAAACAAGAAGTTCATGGTTTGGAGTCTATTCCATGTGACTAGGTATTCAGAGAAAACTACGATTGATGTTTGCTTATTAGATTCTTAAAGATCAAATACAAAATATAAGCTTTTCCAAAAGATTAGATCAAGGTTGATAAGTAGCAAAAATAGAGAACAAAAAAAAAAAGCCTAAAACTAAATGATACTAATGCAAAAGTTAAAAAAAAACAACCATGATGAAATAAAAATAAATGAAAATAAAAGTTCAATTAAAAAATAAAATCAAACTTAGACATTTAATGATCCACAACTCCTATCATTAGTCCTTAATTGGTGGTGGTTATGGCAGATGATGGAATTGCATGAACTTCTAATACTATGACTATTGTTGTTCTAAGAATGACATGATAAAATTATTGGTTAAGCATAATACACAAAGATGTTCATCAATCAAACACAATGCATAAGTTCCTTTAAGAATCAAAGAACAATAGCAATTCCAATTGAAAGACTTCATGTCATCCTAATCACAATAAAGCACAATTTGCATTTTGAAACATTAGAAGCTTAAGCATTCAATTAATTTTCACTTAATACTTACCCTTTTAAAATGTTTAATCATTATTAAGTGGTTTCCTAACTCCAAAAATTAACAATATAATACAAAAACTTAGCCAATAGGTCAAAACCACAAATTTTCAAGAATAAGATCTAAAATTTTCATAGTTACCAAACACCCAGATGAAAAATCACTTAAATCAGTAAATAAATACATAGGTAATGTTAAATAGTGTTAATTCTATATGGTAGAACATCCTATGGCAACAACTAAATACATAAGTGTTAAAAAATTGCATCAATTAGCTTAAGGATGTCTTATTCATACATAACCCCAAATTATGGAATAAACCATAAGATAGAGTTAAGAGGGCCTTGTTCACACATAAACCCTAGATAGAGCAAATAACTTGTTGGAATGATGAAATTCTTGTGGGGGGATGCATAAAAATAAAAGTTAAGAGCGTCACTTTAGTGGTAGAAAGATGAAGGGGGGTTTGGATTAAGGTTGAAAAAGATATGAAATTTAGAGGGGAGAGTTAGGTTGGTGTCTTAAAACATTAACCTTGACAGGTATACTGATTTGATCTATAAGTCTTACATGTCTTGAACCACGAGGTGTGTCCCAATCCATGGTTTTTTTCCTTTTTTTATTGTATTTCTTATCTCTCTAATGTTCCAAAACCTTTATAATTCAATCCTAGACAAGATGAACTCATATGGAATCACTCAAATACCTAAGAATGAAGTGAAATTCAAAAAAACATATTTAAAATATATATATGCAAAAGGGTTCAAATTAAGGTGCAAGGATGCAACCTATATGCAATAACTTCAAAAATCAAAGTGAAATAAAACAAATCAAAACAATAAAATAAAATAAAATAAATGGTGAGTTGCCTCCCACTAGTGCTTGTTTAATTTCTTTAGCTTGACAACCTCTTTCTTGTTCATATCAAGTTTCTTCTTCTAAATCTTGCTATTCTTCTTGGTTTTTCCTTTAGAGCTTTTTGCATCTTCTTTAATTCTCATAGTCCATTCATTTAGCTCCTTAATAGTAAGGGTTAGGATTTCCTCCTTTATAGTGCTTAATGATCAGTAACCTCACCAAAACAACCTCACCAAATCACATTTTGGAGGTTATGTTTAGGAATCCCCTACATAACACCTGAAATTCTATCAATAGAGGTATCAAACGTAAAAGAATTATTATTCATATACAAAGACAACTTGATAGTTCCAGGATGTGAAAAAGTGATTGATTCATCTTTAATCATAATTTCAATTCCTTCTCTAACATCAATCAAAGCTTTTAAAGTGGCTAGAAAAGGCGTACCTAGAATTAAAGGAATCACAACTTCATTCTCCATATCTACAATCATGAAATAGACAGGAAATATAAATTTATCAAATTTCACTAAGATTTCTTCAACAATACCCCTAGGATACTTAACAGATCTATCCGCTAGTTGAGTGCTCATCTTAGTAGATTTCATAAGTCCTAATCCAAGTTTACGAAACAATTTTTCTGACATAAGATTGATACTAGCCCC
Source organism: Pinacopodium congolense (assembly GCA_028565735.1). Lineage (NCBI taxonomy): Eukaryota > Viridiplantae > Streptophyta > Magnoliopsida > Malpighiales > Erythroxylaceae > Pinacopodium > Pinacopodium congolense. The sequence continues at coordinate 11,837 of JAOXYD010207567.1, forward strand.
TAAGTGGGCTACGCATCATATAAATACAAATTACCAATTTTATAAGGTATCCAAAAACTCCCTAGAGCCTTGAACTTCTATGGTAGCTTATCAACAAAAACTGCAGTGTACTTCTCAATCATTACCATCCTTATAGATTTCTTCTTCTTTTCAAGAGTACATCATGGATGAACTTTGCATTCTTTGGTTCAAGCCTAATAAATTCAATCAAAAGTGTATTAACATTTAATTTCTTAATGATTTCAAAGTACATACCTGTGTGCTCTTTCAGTCGTTCAATACTTTCTTTGTTAAAAACTAAAAGTGACAGCTCTTGTCCCATTTTCTCCTTAGCTCCTGTCTTCTTCTTTTCCGTAGCTTCTTTCTCCTCTTCTTTCTCACTCACCACCTTCACGACTTCCTTCTCTCAAGGACTTTGTTCTTATTATTTAAGAACAACACATGTACTTGCTCTATTGCATTTTTCTTTGTGTTATGAAGTAGGTTACCTAGTGTTCTCTCTAAAACGCTTCTCATAAGTTACCCAACTTGGTTATATAAATTCTTGATTGAAGCTTCTAGTTCTAAAATTGAGCTTATAAGGTAGTTATGTACTTGGAAAGTAGCTCTTATAAGCTTAGTTATTTATGTTACTACAATTATTGGAAGCCCAAAGGGTGGTTTTGACTTAGTTAGCTTTGAGTTCTTTATGAAAAGATAGAGTGATTGCACCACTTTGGATTATAAGTGTCACTACATAGCTTATTTTGTTAGTTCCCCATAAATTCACTACTCATGATGGCCTCCAACTTTTAAGGACTATCACTTATGATTAGGGTGCCCTCTTCCACATAATTCACATATCATCACTTAGGTTGAGGCAGATGTCATCTTCGTTTTCTCTAACTTCCTTATTAAAGCTTCTAATTTGGCTTAAAATTACTAAGGGGTCTTAAAATTTGTTGTACCTCTAGAGGATGCATCAATCAGTTGGTTCATTACAAAGTTCAATCTTCCATGGAAGGTCTGCATCAACATGCCTAAATTGAAGCCATGATGTGGGCACTTCCTCAACATGTCCTTCTATCTCTCCAAATCTTTGTAAAGGCTTTCCTACTTCCATTATTGAAAAGAAATATTCTTGTTACATAATTTAGCTAAATAGGAATAAGGGAAATACCTAGTCAGGAATTTTTTACTAATTGAGTCTAGGAAATGATATAGCCAGGTGGGTTTGACTTGAGCCAAGACTTGACTCTACTCCTTAGTGTGAATGGTAAGAGTCTTAACCTCAAAACTTCCTTAGAAATACCATTCAATTTGAATGTGTCATAGATCTCTAAAAAATTGGTGATATAGGCATCCCATCAAATTAAATCATAGTTTTGTAACATTTGAATCATTTGTGTCTTTATCTTGAAGTTTGTTGTCTCTGCCATCGACTTATGAATAATGGACTTTATGCTTTGTAGCAAGGGTCTTGATAAATTAACCAGGTTTAACTATGCTTGTAGTCTTAGTTCTTTTTTCCATGTCTTCTATTTGTGTATTAAAGACCTTAAACTTCATATTATTATCTGATTTCTTCTCCTTTAAGATTTTCCTAAATGTTCTCTCCACCTCAAGATCTAGTTCGAATAGTATAAAGGGTGACTCTTAGTTAGACAAGGCGGTACCTAACCTGAAAAGTGAGAAAGAAAACAAAAGATCACGTAGAGAAGAGTTCCTAAACCAACACCAAAAGTGGAGAAAATTAAAAAAAAGTGTTGTAAATTAAAAATTGCAACAATTTAAATCAAACAAATTCAAAACCAAAAACAAAGATGAATAGTCTAACAATGATTAGAAAACACTAACAACAATACATTCCCTTGAAACAATTCCAAAAACTTGATAGTGTGTGAAGCTTACCTGAATTTTAAATAAAAATAAATTAAAGTATCATAACCAAACAATACTGCAATATGTAATAAGGCAAGTGCATTTTTTACTAAGTAGTAGAGCTAATGTGAGTTTAGGTTGTTAATCCATGATAATGACAACTATCAGCGAATTCCTATCTCTATTATCTATCTTATTCAAGAAGATGGTTTGTTGATGAAATTAATAAAAGTAAATAAAATAACTTATGACAAACTTGTTGAGTCCTTTATGTAAACACTCACTAGCTTTATATTGTATCGCAAGTATATAAGTCGCACAATTGTAATATCATGATATCGATCCCATAAGGATTAGGTCTAGTCACCACTTAATTTTGGTTCAACTTTGTTCAAGGAAAAAATTTAAGTAAAAATTACTAAAAAAATCTAAATAGGAAAACTAGCAATGAATAAGTAACAAGGCTATGAGTTGGAACTTTTGGAATTAAAATTAAATACTAGGAATCACATTTATTCCTATCTTATTTCTCTCTATCTTATTGAATTAATGATGGTTAGCCTAAGTGTTAATAGGTGATTTACATTGATTTTAGATGCATAATTTACTATGTTTTACTAATTTAATGAATGAATTGCACCAATTGGGAGTTATTTTTGTTAAATTCAGGTACATGATGAATTGGGAGTAAGTTGGAGGAGTTTTAGACTAAATTGGAGTGATTAGGAGCAAAGGAGATGAGTTTCTAGAGCCAATACGACGGTCTGGCCAACCTACAGTATAAGGAAGCCTAGCCCGTCGTATTAGAGTTCCAGACCACTGTATACCTTCGTATTTTAGACCAATACGGGGTCTCCCAGGATGCTATATTAGTCCAACAAGCCCCCATATTAGTCACTGTACACAATGTTTCATTAAATTCAGTGCCAAATCACAATGAAACATGAGGGATCAGGCTTAAAACCCTAAGGCCACCTATAGAGACTATAAATAGTGTTATTTTCCTCATTCTATCTATTTTTTAGATAGCCACACATCACCATTCACACCATCTAGTTAGGTTTTTGCTATTTTTGGTTGCTCTTGTCATTTTTAGTTGAATCTTTGTTTTTTGGAGCTTTCAAGGGGTGAATTTGTACACAAACTATTAGGGAGTGATTATCTATCTATTAGTTATCTATATTTTTTGTTTTTCAACTTGTATTGACTCTATTTTATTATTAAATCAATGAAAACCTATGCTTTTGCCATAGTTTATGTTCTTTTAATTAATATGTGTAAGTACTTTGATCTTGGTTGAGGTTAAGGTTGAGATTGGATAGGGAAAAAGTTGTTGGATAGATTTTTTCTTGATTGAATACCTATTTTGCCTAATCTAGAGAGACCACCAAGATTATGTCCTTAGGTAGTTGGTTTCCATGACCATTGGGGTTTGATTTCGAGCAACATACTTGAGCCTAAGCACAGACCAACTTGAGGATCTTGTGTGAGTATTCCTAGGATTAACGGACTTAGTTTTAGGAATTTTATGTTTAATGCCTTTTATTCCAAGTTATTTATGGATTAAATAGGTAAATTGAGAGTAAAATAGAAAAGAAGTTCCTATGAACATTGAGTGTAACTTGTTTTAGTGAAGTAGACCTTAAATCAATCCTCCACGATCAATTTTAGGTACCTAATGCAATTAAAGCTCGACACCTTTGCTAGTTTTAGTCATTTGGTCTAGTTTAATTGCATTTAGTTCATAATTTGCATATTGCATATTTTCCTATTTCGCTCGTTTTACTTCATTTTTGAATCAATCAAATCTTGGGTTTCTGAGTAGTTTTTGAATCATTTAAGTTAATATTTCTTGCATCTTGGAATCTCTTTGGTATGATACTCGAATACTCCATTTTATACTACTTGTTGGCGAGGTACACTTGCCTCTAATTAGTCTAGGATAGATTTTGATTTATATTGTTTTGTTTAAACCATAACAAGTTTTTAGAGTGGTGTTGATTATCTCATATTTTGTTCTTATTTAGTTGTTTACTTAACTATTTCAATGATTGCTTGATTGCTTTGCTTTAGTGTGCCCAATCCTATACTACTAGAGAAATCCAACCTCGAAGAGTTACTTATAAAGTACAACTTCAACACTGAGATTAGGATGCAAAACCAATAATCCTCTATAAAAATTTTTGACAATCAGATGAGCCAGATTGCTAGATTATTAAAGGAGAGACCTCAGGGTTCATTGTCTAGCACCACTAATGCCAACCTGAGAGAGCATGTAGAGGCAATCTCATTGAGGAGTGGTAGATAGCTCAAGGAAGTTAAGAAGAAGCAGGAGGATGAAGTAGTGGATAAAAGTGGAGATGAAGAGAGTCAAGCTAACAAAGAGGATAAGGAAACATTAACTGTAAAGAAGGATCATCCAAGGTTATTTGCTGATCCCATCAAAAATCTAGTAAGACAACAGATCCTTTATCCTCAAAGGCTAAAAGGTACACAATTAGATAAGTAGTTTGGTTGTTTTCTTGAGATATTTAAGAAGTTACATATTAACATTCCCTTTGTTCATACCATAGCACATATGTCTTCTTATGCTAAGTTATTGAGGATATTTTTTCTAAAAAGAGGAGGCTTGAAGAATATACTATTGTGAAGCTTAATGAGGAGTGCTTAGCCATATTATTAAAGAAACTACCACTAAAGCTCAAAGATCTAGGGAGTTTTACTATTCATTTCACTATTGGTGATTTGAATATAGATAAGGCCTTAATGGATTTGGGTGCGAGTATTAACTTGATGTCTTTTTCTGGACGAAGCCCAAACCTACCATAGTTTAACTTCAGCTAGAAGATAAGTCTATTACCTATTCGAAGGGAATTATAGAGGACATGTAAACAAAGGTAAAAAAATTCATCTTTCTGGTAGAATTCTTAGTCTTTAACTTGACTGAAGACAGAAACATCCCCATCATTCTTGGGATACCTTTCATGACCACTGCACAGATCATCATCGATGTCCATTATGGAAAGCTCATCTTAAAGAATTAATTTTTATGTGTTTGATGCTATAAAGCATCCTTCTACTCTTGACTCCTGTAATTTCATTAGCATATATTATTCTGATACTGATCATTCTTCTATTGTTGTGCAGGATTATTAGAGGAGGAAGTATAAGGAGTGGTTGAAGAATTGAGCGAGGTGTTGACACAGGAGATGGAAGATCATGGAGCTAAGTTGAAGTAGGCATATTGGACACAGTACAAATCATTTAAGCCTTTTCAAAGACCAGCCAAGCCATTACCCAGGACATCGATTGAAGAGCCTCTTTCCCTGGACCTCAAACCTTTTCCTGTTCATTCAAAGTATTTATCTAAATCCACCTAAGCACTTACTAGTTATTGTTTTTTCTTGTTTGATATAATGGATATTTACAGATTTCAGTAGCCTCAGAAGATCAAGAAAAACAACTATTACATGTCCATATGATACATTTACATATAGATGCATACCATTTAGTTTATGCAATGCTCCAGTTATATTTCAAAGATGCATGATGGCTATCTTTTATGACATTCTTCACTCTTACATTGAAATCTTTATTATGACTTCTCTGTGCTTGGTACTTCTTTTGATGTATGTTTAGATAACTTGGAGAAAGTCTTAATCAAATGTGAAGAGACCTATTTAGTACTTAATTGGGAAAAATGTCATTTCATGGTTCAGGAATAAATTATTTTAGGTTACAAGATATCTAACAAGGGTCTATAGGTAGATCCAACTAAAATCGATTACATTAAGAAAGTTCCTTCACCTAATAATGTTAAATCTATTTATGATTTTCTTGGGTCATGCTAGATTTTACCTTCGTTTCATTAAGGATTTCCTAAAATTTCTAGACCTTTAACTGAGTTGCATGAGAAAGATATTTTATTTGCTTTTGATGATAAGCATATGACATCTTTTCAACTGTTAAAGGATCAACTTGTGACTGCACCTATACTTATATCTCCTAAATAGTCTCTTCCTTTTGAACTAATGTGTGATGCAAGTGATTTTATAGTGGGGGTTGTCTTAGGCCAAAGATGAGGTAAGATTTTACTATGTGAGTAAGACTTTGAAGAATGCACAATGCCATTATACCACCATAGAAAAAGAGATGTTGACGGTTGTGTTTGCTTTTCATAAAGTTAGATCATATTTGATTTTGTCCAAAGTCATTGTTTACATTGACTATTCAGCTTTAAAGTACTTGATGACAAAACCCTATGTCAAACAAAAACTGATTTGTTTGGTCCTACTTTTGTAGTAATTTGACATTCAATTGAGGGATAAGAAGGGATAGAAAACTCTGTAGCTGATCACCTATCAAGGTTAAATGAAGCTACCATAGAGAGCACAACACATAAGGACATCAAGGAGACCTTACCTATCGAGTATCTGATGGCTATGACAGCCATTCCATGGTTTTCATATTATGTTAACTACCTTACTGGTAATATCTTTCCCCCTGAATTTTCTTAATCTCAAAGGAAAAAGTTATTAACTGAGGCAAAACACTATATATGGGATAACCCTTTTCTTTACAAGACTTGTGTGGATGGAAGGAGAATCACCTTAAGATTAGAAATTTGTATTTTTCAATTTCTAGTTAGGTTTTAGCTTAAATTTTCATTTCTTTTTTTCAATCTATGCATTATGCTACTGTATTGGAGCTTCAAGAGCATTCAAGTGGTTTTAAGAGTGGAGTTTTAATAGATTTAGACCAAATTTCAGTTGTAATCCTCCCTATTTTTATCTTATTTGCATGAACTCTTGGTTTTATCAAAAGATATGTGCTTTTATTTTATATTCTTGATTATATTTTTGAAGATGTGTGCTTAATTTACTTGGTTAGGGTTATGATTAAATGGGTTTTGTATGTTTAGAAGAATTTTTTCCCAAATTAAAGTGCTTAATTTAATCTGCTTAAGTGGCCACCTTAGTTAGATCCTTAGATGATTAAAGGAACTATGACTATAGGATTTTAATTATTGGAAGATTAATTACGTAACATACTTAAATTTAGGCATTAAATAGTCCAAAAAGTCTTTTGTGAGGGTTCTTAGAATTAACAAAATTAATTTTAGGCATCTTGCAATTAATGCCTTTTATTCCAATTTGTTTATTGGACTAAAATAGATTAATTGAGTTTAAAAGAGAAAAGATGGTTCCATGATCATTAGTTATGTCTTATTTTTGTGATGTATGCCTTAAATTTGTCTAATGAATTGTTTCTAGATTGCTTAACCCATTGAAATCCAATCCCTAGCTAATTTATCTCTTGTTAGACTCTTAATCCTGTAACACATGTTTAGATTAAGCTTTGTTTGATTTTATTTTCATTTGTTCCTTTTCAACTCTTTCTTTAATCAATCTATTTCAAGTTGTCTAGATAACTAAAAACTGACTGATTTGGTGTTATGGTTAGGTTTCAACATTTTATACTACTTATTGACAAAGTGCACTTGCCTTTGGTTGGTCTAGGTTTAGAATAGTCAAAATTATAGTAGAGTTTGACCGCAAGAAGTTTTTGGCGCCATTGCTTATGAGATGGCATAGTTAGGTGTTGCATTTCTAAAGAGGAAATGTCATCTATTTTACATTATTGCCATTTTAGAGAGGCTAGGGGACATCATGGTACATCTAGGACAACTTCTAAGTCTTAGAGTATATCTGTGAGGTTTTTGATGTGTGGGATATAAACTTCGTGGGACCATTCCCTAAGTCCTACTCTAATCAATATATTTTAGATGTTGTTTGTTATATTAGCAAATGAGTGGAAGTAAAGGCATTGCCCATAAATGAGGCTAGAGGTATTGCTAAGTTTTTTAAGAAGAACATTTTCACACATTTTGGTACACCTAGGGACATAATAAGTGGTGGTGGTTCACATTTTAACTATAAACTTTTTGATTCCTTATTAGCTAAGTATGAGGTGATCCGTAAGATAGGCACATCATACCACCCACAAACTAGTGGACAAGTTGAAGTCTTAAAACAAGAAATTAAAGAAAATCTTAGAGAAAGCTATTAATGCTTTGGTATGACTAGTCTTTAAAGCTAGATTATGCTCTTTGGGAATATAGGACCGCATTTAAAACACCTATAGGCATGTCACCATTCAAGATAGTGTATAGTAAATCTTTTCATCTTTCGGTTAAGTTAGAGCACGTTGATACTAGGCTACAAAATTTATTAATTTTGATTTGTCTTTTGCAGGTGCTAAGAGACTTATACAACTTTATGAGCTCAAGGATTTTTTTTTTGATAAATCAATAATTGGATTAACCAAAAGAAAATTAAATTTATATACAGTACAAAGAGATAGCTGAAATTATGACAGCTAATAGTTTCAGCTATCTCTAAACCAAAAAAAACCTAACCAAAGTCATGGTAACATCGATACTCCCTAATCCGTAAAATCTGCCAAACAAAAGCAGGAAAATAGCAATATCTAAGGAGAGTTAACACACCCATCTGGACATCTAACCCAGGAAATCAAGGAGAATAACAACATCCAAATGAGACTTTACCACATTAGGAAACATCCATCTGAATATCCAACCCAAAGAAGCAAACTTGGAATAAAATCACAGACCTTAGACCTCATTTGACAAGGAATTTTATTTATTTATTTATTATTATTGTAATTTATTTATTTATTTTATATTAGTTTTATAACAATTTAATTTATAATAAACCTCCCTCTAAACATTAAATGTCTACTTTTATCGGTTTGATATCAAGTTCAATTTTTAAAACATTGCATTAAAGTAATTATAGAAAAGGTTCTATTATTTCTAATTAGTATCAATATAGGAAATATTTGACCAAAATATAAGGACACTTTCAAAATAATTTTTAAATATCATTAAATTGACTTTTAATGTTGAAAATTTAATGTCATAATATTTAAATAAAATAAATATTAATTTTATATTCTATATTTAATTGAAATATTATATGATGAAAAGATTGAATTTTTTGCAAAAAAGTTATGCAAGAAAATGTTAGTAAAAATATGTTGATATTCCTAATATTCGACTATTTATGATGAGTTGCTAGATAAAATCTTTATTTTAGATATAAAA
>JAOXYD010207586.1:0-34372 GCA_028565735.1 Pinacopodium congolense
CCGTTTAGTTTAGACCATTGAACTTGACAAGCCCATTTCCTAAAGCGAACAAATTAGTTGATGCTGCAAATACAACATATAGCTCACGCATTAATGCTTTGAGTAAACCTAAATGGATTCAAACTAACTTATAACTCTGATTATGTATCTAAATTCTCCTTTGGGTAATATTTAAATACATAGCTGGAACCTATAATGATGCCAATAAAATTCATTATAATGGATAATCAATTATATTCTAGTCAGTATACATGTTATTTTTGGATATACAATCATATTAACTAAATATATTTATAAGTCCCTTTAATGTTATTAATATAAGCAATGGTCCACCTTTGGGTGACCTCTTAGTGTTGTAATTAATGATCTCAATTGTTCAATAAAACCTTTATGTCATTTTAATAGCATCATATTAACATGAACAATTGAAATTTTCATAATTAAATGTTTAAAAATCTCCAAACTAGGTCACTTTGGTGACTAACAAACTTTCCATATAATAAATATTTAATTGGATAATTATTTTACATGACAAAATTTTTTAATTTAATTAGTTTAGTCACTTTAATGACTGACAAACTATCCGACAATGCCATAATGTCATGTATAAAATCAAACATATAATATGAAATTTTAGTTTCAATCATGACATAATATAAAATATTCAAAGTACCAATTAACACATAATATGACACTAATTTCTAAAATTTTATGCATAAAAATATGCACAATATTTATACATACTAGTTAAAAATTAATTCAATCAAAATAAATCAATTAATTATTTTTTAATTGATTAACTAATTATGGCCCAAAATAAAATCTTGCATTAGGGTCCAATAATAATTTATTTTATAAGACTAAATCAATTCTTAAGTTGAAAATCCCATAAGTTCAAGTCCTTAAGCTTCGACCCATAATTCCTTGAAAATAGAGACTCAAAACAATCCAAAAGTCCATATCTATAAGCTATCTAAGCCTTAGTCCAATTAACAATCTATTGAGGGCCAGACAATTTGAAAATGCGGCCTAGAGGAGAAGCTCGAATTCAACCCGCTTGACTTGTAGCCCAAAGGGTTGTCCATCACGCTGACACGTGCGTAGCACATGCTAACCGTTTGACCAATGAGTCAATGGTTGACTCGTGAGGCGCACGCGCCTCTCCTTCCTCCATAGACCCATTTATGGGTTTGGTTTTTTCTGGTTTTTCTTTTTTTGTTTTGTTTTATGTCGTTTCATGGGGATTTTCTTTATGGTTTTAACACCAAAACTATACCTTTTCCAAGTCTAAAATGATTAAAACCAATCTAATAATCCATTTGGTTGTTTAAGTTCAGAAAACTTGGTTTTTATCACACTAAAACAACTGTCTATTCTCTCCCTACAGTTTCTTCTTTTCAAACTACGAAACTTGTTCCCAGTCCAGAGATCATCGGTAGCCTCGAAATCATTTTCAATTTATTTGAGTTTTAGCTACTATAAACCAGTCAAAACCTCTAAAGCAGATTCGTGTTCTGAATTTTAATCTATGTTGACATACCAAAATTAAACAAGAAAGTAATGAAATCCAACAACAAATACATAAGTTGTAACATCCAAAACATTGCTTTTACTGCTTCCATATCAAAATAAGGAAAAACTCATGGCAAAACACATATTGTAGAGGAACATGGAATCGCAGAAGAAAATCTACTCATTAATCCGAAAAGAAGTTTAAAGCCATTAAGAAACTGACATCAGACAACAGATAATGTAACAAACAGGCTCTGATACCACTTGAAGCACTCAACCAGGACATTAAATGTTTAAAAGAACCTGAATCCATGATAACTATTCTTTTTAAATGTTTATTCCCTCTCTGCCTTCTGTTAATCGTTTCTGATGATTTGAAACTGCTATAATGATCTTGTGTTAATACTTGCATAACACTTGGATTAATGAAGGGAGAGAGAAAGGGCTATTGGCCCGTGAGCCCAACATCGTTAATGCCCAATAATCATTATCTTGGATTCATATATATTGGACTTTAAGTACATGAGCCATTTAATTGTTAAATAATCTAACAACTATTACAAATGGAAAATCATTGTTTCAATTCATCCCACAATTCTTTCACACAATCATATTGTGTAATGGTCGAATGAAGTTTCAGTTTAATACATGGAAAAATCCATGTTACGAGCATTGAATTGACATTCCACCAATATTTGATTTCTTCTTTGTCATCTCTAAGTTTCTTTAACGTGCCATCACGAAAACCCATTTTCTTTTTCACTCAAAATAAATTACGCATTCTTTGAGTCCATTCTTCATAGTTGTCTCCTTTTAGCACTGCGGGAGATATATACATACTAGGATGATGTAAAGGATGAAGATAATAAGGGGAAAATGGATTAAGAACTCCATCTTTCTTTCCACTATATCCTTTGCCATTGCTTTTGTTCTTTTCAGCTCCTGCAATAATGATAAGCTTCAATCACAAAATGGCTAGGCATTATGATAGGGTTTGTTTCTTGGGTAAGGTATTGTTATAGCTCTGATACCATGAAGAAGTTTGTATAAGCAAAAAGAATGTGCATTCTTGTTTCTATTCTATCGTGTACCTTGTACATAGGTTACAACAAAATCTCAACCATATCAACATTATCTCCTACCTAAACTAGGACTCCCTATATATGGAAATTACCAAAATAAGAATATTTACAAGATTCTGGCCTAATAGATTTTGATTGATTTTGGCTTTGCTTACCTTAGCATCTTGATTTGGATGAAAGTTTATGGCAGTAGACAAGAAATATGGCTTAAGCATAGACACATATGTACTTGGTTTTTGTCTCTTTCTTTCTCTCTATTAGCATTTTTCTTTGAGAGGAAAAAAAGAAGCATATAACAAAAGCAAATAATTTCTTCTTTCATATACTTTGCTTATGTCTTAGCCGATAATGTTGCAAAAAAATTTTGTTTGTCTTGGTATTATTTTTAGCTATTCCTGGACACCATAGAGGACAAACTGTGCTTAAAATTTCAACTTATAACATTTAAGAATGATACATTTAGTTAATCCGTGTATATAAATTGAATGATCCTTTCCTTATATTAAATTTTGGTTATTATTCTTATAATAAATGTGTGAAAAATAATATTAATAAAAATAAAGAGATAGTTGTTATTATATTAAATTTATATTATTATTTATTTTTAAGAGTGTTATTAAATTAAAATTAAAAATTATACAGTATAATATATTAAAGGACCATTTTATAAATTTTATAAAATTTAGAGACTAATTTATAATTTGAAAAAAATTACTTAAAGCTGTACTTAGTATTGATCGATACTGAGACTGTATCATACTAGAACTAAATCTAATATCGATATTAGTATAGTATTAAAAATATTGATTAAGATTGGATATTAATAAAGTAGAAAGATTGATTAAGATTGGATATTGATTAAGATTAGATATTAATAAAGTAGAAAGATTAATATACATTATATTTTAAAGATTAATATACATTTTTTTTTCTTATGAAAGAAGTAATCGATTTTATAAATTAAAGTATGGAGATACTTAAACGAACATATTGGTGTTAATAACTTAATATGCAACATTTCTTGTATATCTATGAAAATATTCATTATGATGATTTTATATTTTACTTGAGATATCCAAAGTATCTCATATAAAGATTTTTATATTTTTTTATACTCCTTATGATCTATTTTAGTTAAGGATGGTTCAATTGATAGTCATTAGATATAATGTAAACTATAAAGGAAAATGTTCTATTATTCTCGATTAAATGATTTAAAATTTTTTTGGTTAAGGTGATCAATTTTCTTATTTTTATAAATAATTAATAATCAATGTGATTTCTTTTTACTATTAATAAATGAATTGTAACATGATTATTGTTTTATTGCTTTATCATATTTATATCTCATTACTATAGAATTGTCAATGAATTGATATATTTTTTAATAACTATATTCATTAAATTACTATGTTAACAATTTAAATATTTTATCAAATTTTATTTATTACATAATAATAATAACAAATACCATGAACAAATTTTCATATTTTGTTTATATTTTATATAAACAACTAATGGTTAATTTGAGTGATTTCACTTAAAAGATTGTAAAATTTTATTGTTTATTAATTCATCTCATTTATATATCATTATTTGCATTAAATAATATAATAACACTTATTATATTTTTAAAATTATTTTAAATTATATTTAATAAATTTTATTAGCAAATAATAATGTATCTATTAGTTTGATATGACATATTTAATCAATTTCCAGTACATATTATAACACACAATTTTTAAAATATATAAAAACTAATGATTGATTTTTTTGTTAATAAATAATTATTTATTGATTTTTCTCATCATATCAATCCTTATACTTCGTGCCAACACTAATTAGTTTTCCTGTCATGTCATTCAACTTCTAGTGTAAATATTAGGATAGTTTTCTTGTTTCATTAACCCGTTAAACTTAGTGCTAGAGTGTTAAATTAGAGATATGTTATAATTTTCAACAATCACAAAGATTATCTTAAACAAGATCATTGCATATGCATTAATAACAATAATCACATACTTGAAATATTGTTTGTAATTCCATCAGTTAAAGGATTTAAAATTTTTTGCAAAGAATCTTCAATTCTTTGATGATCAAAACTTATCTAATCATCTTTTAATTTAAAAGTCTGATACGCTTTAAATTCAAACATTAACTATTGTTGATAGTTAATTAAATGATAAATAACCATAAAAACCCTCCTAGGTGTATGTGTTTCATTTATCTTATCCCACTTATACATTGTGGGTTTTGATCCAATTGAAACTATGCAGTTTTCATACTTATCCAATAATCAGTGTGACTAGTATACGATGAGGGCACGTTGTCATATATTTGTTAGGAATATATGACATCTCGATTATCAAATTGATTCTGGGACTTATATGTCTTTGAGTAGATATTGTATGCTATACCGTATGTCATATCTTACATTGTCAATTTCCTTTGATCTCATTTATTTTATTATGTCATGATTGTATGTAATTTCTCTACACGATGACCATTTATGAATACCTTTTATGCAAGTTAATAATCAAAATAAATTACCTTCCTCTATTCTCAATTAACTTTTGAATTAAATTCAATTTGCTTTCATATAATTATTCCATAGGATCGCAGCTTGCATGGTCATTTGGTAACAACCTAAAGTAGTCAACCTTAAATTCAATAAAAAAAATTAGACAAAAGCCATAAGGGTATATGATAAGGTTATTCTTAACCTTAAGGGTCTCATACAATGTAAGATGATATCTTGAGATTTACATTAATCCCTTTTGTATTCATTTTTGCACAAATAGTGCGAGTTATGTGTTAATGTATTTACCCACTTCATTTAATTTGAATGTCGTTCATTCAAGAAATACTATATAGATGATAATTCAAGCATACTAAATGTTTAAATTGAGTTTATTTATCTACTTCAAGATTTTTCAGAACTCATATTAGGAAACAAAAGATAGATATAGTGATAATTTAATCACATAAATAAATTTTCTTATAATTTAACCTTCTTATTTAAGGTTACATTTATGGTTTAAATCTCTTGCTCTTAATTATCACCTGGATAACTAACTTTAAACCTATTTCATCTCTAGTGATCATAAACACTAGACCCAATTGCCTGTGTGAGAGGGTCAATTTCTAATTTGTTTCATATACTTTTGATTTATCTCAAAATATATTTATGCAAAACAAATATATTCATGAATCAAATTATGCACAAATATATTCTTCATCATACATTCACATCCAATTATGACATTATAATGAATGATTATACATAGAGAAATGTTAATCATTACATTTCAATATCTACATAGTTCTGGTAACTTTACATGCTCAATATATGCATCATGGGTAATTAGTATTGTCAGTGAGTCTACCATAATATCTTGTATAAATAATTATTTCATATTCACTTATTCTCATGCAACTGTATCTTTCACATAATTGTACTTGATATCTATATGATTTGTTTTACAATAAAATTTGAGATCTTCTGTATAAGTAATTGCAGCTAGACTATCATAGTTGATAGTCACTGGATCAGTTTTGTTTTTAATGACTCTCAACTCAACCGAGAATCAATGAAACCTAGCAGTCTCTTATACTGTAGTAAAAAATGCTATAAATTCAGTTTTAATTGTGGACAATGCAGGATTGTTTCTTACTTTTCTCTGATATGGCTTCATTTTTTAGTAAGAACACATATTCGGAGATATATTTTCTTTCATCTAAATCTCCTCCTAATCTGCATCTATATACCCTTTTATAAGTAAGTCATTGCCTTGATAACATAATGTAAAGTCTGTTGTACCATTTAGATACCACAATAATCTCTTTACTGTTTTTCAATATACTTGTCCTAGATTTAATTGATATCTACTCAACATCTTAATAACGTAACAAATATCTAGTTTTATATACATAATCGTATACATGAGACTTCTATCTTCACTAAAGTATGTAACTTTCTTCATTTGCTTCATTTCTTGTGGCGTAGGTGGGTAAAATCTCTTGTTGGGACCTTCATTGTTAGCAACAAGATTATCTATTAGTTTGGAATCTTGCATGCGAAATTATTCAAGAATTCTTTAAATGCCCTTCGCTTAAGAAAGTGATAGCAATCTCTTTGAACGATCTCTTAAAATCTTGACTCTAAGAATGTATGTAATTTCAACCATGTCTTTCATTTCAAATTTAAATGATAATCAATCTTTGATTTTCTTAATGAACACACAATTATTGCAAGTAATCACTAAATCATTTATGTATATAAATAAAATTACAAATTTATCTTTAGATCTCTTAACATACATACAATGATCCTCATCAATTATTTGAAAATTATATGAAATGATTACGTTATTAAAATGAATATATCATTGTCCTGAAGACTGTTTTATGTCACAAAACTACTTTAATAATCGACATACTTTATTTTCTTGGCTTGTTTTGATGAAACCTTCAGGTTGTTCTATATAGATTTATTCTTCTGATTCTTCATTGAGAACAGCAGTCTGTTAGTCCTATATGGCACCTAAAAAGGGGGTGAATTAGGTGTTAAATCTAAGTTATACAACTTAATCTTTTACTAATTTATTTAAATGCGGAAGCTAAATAATAATTCTAATATATCAAATTAAATAATAACAATAAATTAAATAATAAAAATAAGTGCATAAAATTAAAAGAGTAAGGAAGAAGGACACAAACAATTTATTTTAGTTCAAAGCTGCCCACTTACTCCTATGTCTAGTCTCTAATACCACTATTGAGAATTTTATACTATTGCAACCAAACCAAATACAATTTTAGCAATATAGTCATTTTTCAATGTTTAAGGATAACCTTTCACTCTCCTT
Source organism: Pinacopodium congolense (assembly GCA_028565735.1). Taxonomy (NCBI): domain Eukaryota; kingdom Viridiplantae; phylum Streptophyta; class Magnoliopsida; order Malpighiales; family Erythroxylaceae; genus Pinacopodium; species Pinacopodium congolense. The sequence goes on from JAOXYD010207586.1 coordinate 7,466, forward strand.
TTCAAGGTTAAGGAATAACCTATCACTCCATTTTTCAAGGTTAAGGAATAACCTCTCAACACACTTCTTTTTCAAGGTTTAAGAATAACTTTTACAAGAGATCACTCACAATTTCTACCCTTCTCATAACCACACTTCACAAAATAATCACTCTTGACTTACTAAGGTGTATAAGGGCTCATAAAAATGCTTATGTATGAAAATGCAACATAAAATACACTCAAAAACTTAATTTCATATATAAACTTACAAGCAGTACTCAATAATACTTAATCTCAATGTAGGACAGCTTTTTATCTTTCTTGCATACCAAAACTACACAAATAACACTTATTTATATTCATTTCAAGGCCTTATAATCTTTGCCCAAATGTTCTTTAGCGTTAATTCATTTTACCATTGCCAAACTAACCATTATCCAATGTTCATATGCCAACTTGCAGCATTCGGTCGACCGATACATCCATTCGGTCGATCGACCTTCAGCATTATCTATTCAGTCGACCGATCTCTTCATTCGAACGACCGACCTTCAACTTTTAACAGTTCAATCAACCAATCCTTACCATTCAATCCAAAGAACACTAACCCAATATATCACAACATAAATTTCACAATTCAACACAACTAAATTCAATCATCTTAACAATTTCCTTAATACTTTAATCTAATCAATTTCATCTATCTCATCATATACAATCTCATGTATAGCCAAATCAGTTTGGATCCATATAACTCCAATTCAATTCATATAATCCAAGACTTAATCATACAAGTCATAACATCATAATCACTTTACCAAATCATTAATCATACCAATTTACTTATCCATTCATCATTTATTTAATTCATTCAATCATATATACTCATGCAACTACTTGCATTTAACCAAACATCAAGAGTATTTTCACACACATCAAACACATATATATCTCTGTATTATACATATCATATGCAAATACTAAATATAAATACATATGCATGATTGAGTCCTTTCAACACTATGATAAGATTAAGAGAGGTTTACAAAATAACTTATTCAAAAACCTATCAAATTCTAATCTTAAACTTGATCTTCTATCTTCAATTTTCAAGTTCATCTCCAATGCTTCTCTTGTCATCAAGATGGTCTTCAATTTCATCTTTCTTTAACACAAACTCTTAAATATGCTTTTCAACTCTAAGGCTTCACAACCATGCATTTCAAGTTTTCTCCATACACTTTAAGACTTATTTCCTTCAAACTTATCTATAACAAACTCTACAAATACATTAGTAGAAAACACTTTGTCATCATCAAAACAAATATGGAATCAACCCTTGATTCAAAAATCTCTCTATTTTGATGATGACAAAATCATGTGATAATAGATACACATAACAACCAATTATACAAACAAAGTGCAAACATCAAACAAAATAAACAACCATTATATGTAAACAAAAGTTTACTTCCCCTTTCTAGTATCACATATACCATTCTCCTCCTTTTTGTAATCGTAAAAAAGTACACATCCAATTAAAAAAAGATACAACACTTGAATGTCAATATGAAAAACAAATCACATATGGAACGTATAATACTCTAATACCAATATATAAACACGAATTATAAAGAAAAGGGATACACACCTTTTCCTTTCATTAATATCTAAAGTATGACTTCATACCAAAATAAATCATACCTCAACTTTCAAATATACTCCCCCTTAATACCATACATAATACATAAAGAAGGGATAAAACAACTGAATTCATTTCAAAATTTGAACAATCATCAAAGCATATACCAATTGTTTTTAGAAAGAAATGATTAGTCAAAACTCATATACTTGATACCAATTGTTAAAAAATATGATATAAAAAGTTAGAAGGTAAAACTTAATAGCAAATATTGTATTCACTCTCAATAAAATCTAATTTTCGAAACAAGATACCACTTATTAATAACATCATCAATTACCAATTGTTAGAAAATTGATTTGGTGATACCAATTATAAGGAAAAACAAGGTAAACTGATAATTGGTACTAATTAATAAGACAAACATCACAATACCAGTTGTTAATAATACTTAAAAAAATCAAGTAATAATAACACAGCAAATATCACTTATCATTTCCAAAATAAATACTCCCCATTATGATACAATTGAAACAAAAAACACTACAATATAATACAAGGTAAAAACAATTTCAAGATACCAATTAATTTACTTTACACAATTCCAAGGTTGCTTCAAATAACTTTACTTTCATCATAAAATTATCAACAATTCGACTAACTCCTTCAAGTTAATCAAACGTATGCAGTAAGTTCAAAACTTTGTAAAGTGCATAAGTTTAAAGATTTCAAAATGTAAAACTCCCCCTCAATTTATGCAATCTCAATTTTTGATGATTCAAACTTTTTTCATAAAGCATAAAATGCATGAAGAGAGTCAAATGACATTAAATCAATAATCATTATTCAAATAGTTGTAATATCCCTAAATTCATATAATAACATCCAAATAAAAAAGCAACCATATAAAAGGAATAAATAAGTTACAAAAATATAAACATTAAATGCATTATCTAAAAAACTTCCTTTTTCTTAACAAACAAATCCTTTTCCATCTTTGAAAAATAATATCGTGCCTAAATTTATCAAAAATCAACTTTTGAAACTTGAAGTTTGATAAAGTTTCATGTTCCCCCTAAATATAAGCATAATGCTTTAAAAATAAGACTTCCAAACGTTGATGGTATATGCAATCAAATTTCATAAGATTTAAAAAACATAATTGCCATTAATTTAATCATTTCTTATAAAAATTCATGCATTTTAACTGTTTATGATATTAAACTCTCTATGCTTGAAAAGCATGCATTTGCAAAGACTTTAATGACATACTCAAAATATCATAATGAGATTTTTTAAATCAAATGTCATGACATGAATGATTAAAAACATACTCTAAGAGATCTTTAACATTAAACTACATGATGTCCAATTTCAAAACATTTGAACACATTATGAAGATTTCAAAACTTTAAATAAATCAAGGCATAGAGGCAATTTAAACTTTGGAAAATTCTTTTGGTAAATAAGGGAATCATTCATCTTTTATAAAACTTCTAAACTCCCCCTTAACAAAGGCAAATTCTTAAAATAAATGCAAGTTCAATTTTTAAAAACATAAAAGGGATCAAAAAGTGACGATTTATCGAAAATATGCTAAACATCCAAAAAACATTCAAAATAAATATTTTTCATGTTATAAGTTTCATTTTACCTAAACATGCTCAACCAATTAACACATACTTAATGAAATCAAGAAATTTTTTTTAAAGAAAAAATTATATTCAAGCATTCCTAATTATGATTTCTAATGCAAACTATGTTAAGAATTGGAAACATTTAATTCAAAAGCATCAATCATCAATTATGGAGAATAATATATAAAAAAATTATTCTTAAAACAATATAAGAAAACATCGTTCAAAATTGAGGGGTAGAAGAAATAAACACGAAGAATAAAAGAAAGACATGACAAGTAATGAAAAGTAACAATGCGACTTACCAGAATATCGGTTGATCAAATTGGCTTTATCAGTCGATCGATATGCATTGTTTAGTCGACTGAACGCACATGTAGTCAAGCATGTATAATATAAAGAAATTCACAGAGAAAACTAAAAAAAAATTATTTTAACACAAACAATTATTCAATTAATAATCAAACAAGCAAGCATTCAAAATCTTAAGTAACACATGATCAAACAAATTCATCAGTATAAGTGTCAGTTTAAGGCATACCTTCGTTTACGTTTAGCACCAACTCTACTACTTAAATTCTTTACTTCATATTGGCAATTTTTTTACTTTATGTTCTCGGAGATACCCTTTAAAACCTACAAAACAATTTTAATGAATCTTTAATACTCATATCATCTTGGGCCCTCGATAATTAGTTTCATACTTATCACAGCTATTTGACAAAAGATTTTAATGATCATTGCAGAACTGTTGAAAATGCCCAAAGCGACCACAATAATGACAAGTCAAAGGTGTATGTGACCTATGAACTAGATCCATTAAAACTCTTGGATGCATTATATGAGTGATAATGTCTCATGTTGTTTCTATATGTATTTCTAGGTCTATACATTATTCTTTGATGAAATTCTTGTCTAGAATATACATGATACACATTTAATGGCATATGATGAGTATGATAAGCATTTATAGAGGCATATGATAAGCATTTATAGAGGCATATGAAGTAGAATGCCTATATGCATTATTTTAATGATGTTTTTTAACAAAGAAATTATGTCTATATTTATGCACATATGCATTTTTTTCCTATATGACGTTTTTTATGCATACAAAAATGCATGATGATTCTTATCATGAGATCTAGATGATGAAGGCCTATAAACTTTTTTAATGAATGGCCTAGGTTCTACTTCCTCTAAATTCTTTCATTTATCAAATTTAGTCATACTAGAGGAATGTCCATTATCACTAATATAACCTAAACTATGTCTATCATTTACAATCTTTTGACTACTCAACATGTTTCTAATTGCTCATTCTCTTTAGTGAATTTAGTAAGCGAGTCATTAAGGGAACCTATCTCTTTCTTTAATAATGCATTTTCTTCTCTTATTTCAAGCTCACTAATATCCACATTCATCAATTCTAATTTATTCATTAAAATCCTATTATTTTCTATCGATTTTTGCATTTCACATTCAATTACCTTCTTTAATTCTACTTCTTTTTAAACACTTCATTTTCTAATCTACATTCATCAAGTAATTTCGAGGTTTTATTATACTTATCATACCACTTCTTTTTCTTCTTTTCCAAGGATTCTATGTATTCTAACAATTCTTTGTAAATATATTCTAAATCACATTCCTCATCATTATCATGCGATTTAGAGGAAGACGGTGCATCATTATCACAAGGAGATGTGGAAGTACATACCTCGTCATTCACAAAACATAAGAAGGCTACTTCTTTATATTCGATTTCCTCTTCTTCACCTTGGTAGATTTCTTCTATTACACACCATATTTCTTGAGCACTATAACATCTTGATACAATCTTGTCAAACACTTGTACACTTATAGCAGATAACAAAATGCCTATAACTTTATGATTAAATGAAACAAGCTTATACTCGATATCATCCAATTCTAATAGTTCTTGTGAAGTGTGAGCTTAGCCAAAACAATAGGTTTTATTGAGTGAATTAATGCATTTAATTAATAAGTTGTGATAGGGAGAAATTTCACCTAAATTATTGAATTGAATAGGATTGTATAACTTAAGAGAGTGTGCAATTTAACTTAGGGAATTTATGGACCAATAAATTTGGAAAACGAGTTAAATTAAGATAAATAATGAATATTAACATATCCTGGAGGGATTAATTACCTGAATCCTAACTTCATTATTGAGTGTTACTTCTTGTTAGTTTGTTTATGTAATTAACTTTTATTAGTTTCATTTATTTTCTTTATTAAACCAATCAAACCTCTTTCAAATTGATATGTTAGGTAATTTAGATAGAGATTCACTAGTAATAACAATCCCTATAGATTTGACACCTAGATTCACCTTAACTATATTGAATTCAATATGTATACTTACCTATACGTGTTTTATAGTATTATTAGTGTGTTTCTTAGATAAATTTTGACTACAACTTAGGTATACTATAAGAACATCAAGGATCTTTAAGTTTTGGACATAACTTCCTAAGTAAAATAGTAGAGCACTCATTATTAAACTTCATAGTCTCATACTTGATAATTGTGCTATAGTATATGTTGTGCTTTAGTATGTGTTTTTAAAAGTGTTTGAGATGTGTTTCTTGCATAATAGGTTGATATTATTATATTTTAAGACTTATTTTGTTTATTTTTATTTAGCATAATCTTTATTGTTGTTTTGGTATTATTTTGGAGTAAGTTTTGATTATTTTAGTGTTTTCATTTATGTTTTATGTTTTATTATTTAATTATTAATTTTGGGTTAGAATTAAATTTTATTGATGTATTTATTTATTATGTAGAGTATATTGAAGTTGAAAAAGAAAAAAAAAGAAGATTAAAATTCCGATAAATAAAGTAAATGAGTCCAACATCTGGTCAATGAGTCAAAGCCTGGGTCAAAACCTAGTCAAATGGTCCAAGTAGCCAACTTTAGCTGCTGGACCAAGGACCAAGAGTTATTTCCAAGACCAAGATCAAGACCTAGTTGGAGAGAGCCCGCATGGACCCTTCTACATAGAGCAAGCCTAACTGGCGATGGACTCCTTCACGCATGGGCTGCTTGATGGCAAGTTGGACTGGAGTTGCTACCTTTGCATGGACCTGTTAGGCGAGACATGCTGCGCATGGACCCTTCCTAGACTGGTGTGGACCCTCGTGCACATAGACATGGCGAGACCCGTGTGTGGCGGGCTGCTAGAAGTTGCATGAATCGTTTGCAGGCTTCACTCATGGACTCCCGTGCATGGACTTGCATGGATCGTATGGTGGTTTCTGCATGGACCTGGTCAGCATAGCTGCCAGAGTAAGCCTAGTTGCTGGAGAGAAACGAATAGCTTAGGGGATGTTTAGATGGGTTGTAGATTGTGGTTTTGTGTTGTGGTTGTTGTATTTTTGTATTGGCAATTGTGTTTTATTTATTGGTTTTTTGTGCTGTATTAGTGTGTTTTCTTTATCGATTTTTGTGTTTAGAAAAACAGGAAACTAAAACCAAAAATAAAAGCCAAAGTAAACATGAGGGAGGAAAATAAAGAAAGAAAGAGTAGAAACACACCGAGTGTGACACAAGGGACACAAATTCGGACAACACAAAAAATAAGAGAGCCGCCACACACACAAAGACGCAGAGTCGGAAAAACTCAGAGAAGGCGGCACAAACACAAAAGAATTAATTTTAAGAGCCGTTCAGCAGCCACACCAAAAGGGATTCGGCACAAGCAGAGAGAATTATTCAATAGCCACCACACAAACTCTAAGGACCACATAAGTTATAAAAGCTTCCGGAGTTCTTTCAAATTTCATTTTTAAAAATTTTTTTTATTTGTTTTATTATTTTACTATGTTTTATATTTTAAAAAAATGGATATGATTGAACTTGTTTTTTTTAAGTGGTTAAAATATTTTTAGGATTTGTTATTTGAATTATTTGTGAAGCTTTGGTTATTGATATAATTTTATGAATATTTGTGTTGTCTGTTAATTTTAAATATTACAACAAATCGAGAGAGTAAGTTGGATAATTCTTGTTAGATATACGAAGAGAGTTGGCATGTAACAGACCTATAAACAACAAGTTATTAATTTATTAGGAAGAGATTTTGATAAATTAATATATTGCCTATAGAATAGCTTCGTATCTAGTTAAATATTTAGGAAAAGTTTTGCATGTCAAGAGATCCCAAAGTTAATCTTAGATTATTTAACTAATGATATTTAGTTACACCTTGAGAGAGGATAGCTAAAATATTAGAAAATCTTCGGCTAAATATAAATTAGGTCAATTAAACCAAAGGAGAATAAATAAGGATAACAATAAATCCTATTCTTGAATCTTGATTTTTTCTGAATTTTCATTTGCAGTGTTGGCGATTAGTTATGTTGCTGGTTTTTGATTCCAATTTGTTTTCGTTTTACTTATTTTTTTATTTTATTTGTTTAAATCAATTTCTTGAACAAAGTATAAGCCAAATTGATATGGTGTCTAGATACAATCCTCGTGGGATGGATATCCGTTCTTTATTACAAGTACAAACTGTATATTTGCGGTTTTGAGCGTAAAACTAGTTTTAGTTTTGCAATTAATTAATCAATAATACTCTTCTAATTTCCTCTTATTTGATAAGATATCCTTTAAGAACTTTGCATAATAGGGCATTTGAGCTAGTTCCTCAACAAATGGGATGACAATATATAAATTCTTAAACACCTATAAAAATTCTTAAATTGCTTATCTGAGTAGGCATTCTCAAGATATTGAGGATATAAAATCCTAAGCTTATATGGTTGTGCGTCAGGATCAACTAATAACCTAGATCTCTCCTCCTTCTCACTCTCAACTTGCTTCTCTTTCCCTTTCCCCACAACCTTCTCTTCACTCTTCTCTTAAACTTCGTTCTTCTCTAAACTTGCACTTTCCATTTCCTTACCGTTTATCAAGATAATACCCTTAACATGCTCTCTAGGATTGACTTTAGTAATACTAAGTAGCTTATAGATTAGCGTCTCCTGAAAACTCTATAAAATATAGCACACTTGAGTCCTAATTTCTTGATCATAGCCTCATGATTTTGCATCTTAGACACAATCTCCTTAAAACTAGACTTCTCTTGTAAAAGTGGTGTGTTGGATCTAAAACCAAGTGGTGGGACTTTATGAGAATTGGTTGTTATATGGCTTTCTTAGTCTTTGTTAGTTTTTGCTATTGCTCTATAAAAAGTTAACATAGTTTCTCTACTAAAGATTGTAAGTGTTGGAATAAGAGTCTCCTATTTGCTTATTAAAGTTTCTTATGAACTGAGCTTGCTCAGGTTTATAAATAAAAGCGTCTCGTACTTGATCCTCTAAGGATGAATAGAAGGTACCATCACAGTTCCTACACACTACTTAACATATCAATGAACTACTATAAACTCTACTAACAAAACTATCTAATTTCTTATTTAGTACTTCCATTTGTACTGCTAAAGTGAATGTATTGTTAATTGCATGAGCTCTATATAGTTTCTTAATGTGACCCTCAAAATGATACTGGAAATTTTTTGTAGTCATTTCCTCTATTAACTTGTAAGCTTGATCCGAGGTCTTTCTCATAAAATTACCCCTGCAGTGACATTTATAGTACTATAGGTAGAGGGTATGACTTCAGTATAAAAGATGTCTACTTGCAGCTACATATTGAATTCGTGACTAGGACACTTAAAAAACATCTCTTTGAACATCTTCCAAGCCTTCTATAAACTCTCATTCTCAAACTACACAAATAAGATAATCTTGGTCTTCATTTTGACTATATTGGTTGGAGAAAACATTTAGTGAGAAAGAACTTCGTAAGCTCATCCCATATAGTGATGGAACCAAGCTAAATGGTAAATAACCCTACTCTAGCATTGTCTCTAAGAGAGAAAGGTAATAGCCTAAGCTTGATAGTGTCCTCTAAAATCCTATTATGTCTAAACAAGTGATAGATGTCTAAGAAAGTCTTTAGATATGTATTGGGTTCTCTAAGGTTGAGCCTCTAAATTGTGAGACCTTAATCATAGAAATATTCCCATAAGGGATCTCAAAATTATTTGACTTAACCTTATGTCTAACTATGTTAGCCAAAGGCCAAACTCTATTTGTCATAGCTAAATCCATCATAGCATGTTCTCTATGTTCTTCCTGAGGTTGTAAATTGTGTGTTTTTTTTTGTTCCATTTCTAATCATTCAGTCTCTAAGTCTAGATGATCCTTACTAATTGTCTCTACCTCTATTGTATTAAATGTGCTTACATAAGTCTCTTTCTTATGTCTATGTATATGTCTTTCAAGTTTTAGATCAAAATCAAGTTTTTCTAGCTTCTTGCCCCGAGTATGCATACAAAAATAAGAAATTAACTAAAGAAAAAAATCTAATAAGGAAAGAAAATAAAGCAAAAATCACAAAAATCAAGCAACAATAATAAAAAATTTAGAAAAATGAAAAAAATAATGAATTAAAATTTAGAAAAAAAAGCCAAAAATAATAAAACAACATAAATAAATTGTAAACTAATTGACATCGATCTATTCCTAGTATCTCTAGTATAGAACCCCGGTAACAAAGCTACAAACTTGTTATAGTCTTTCATACTTCTTTTAATCCAATTTTAATCAAGACTAACCTATAGGAAAGTATACCTATCATTAGTAATATAATAGATATAAAAGAATCTAAGTTATCATCTAACAAAGATTTATTGCAACTACTAAGTCATTTAGATCACAATTATTTGGCGAATTGAGATCGATTAAATTAAAAAACTAAGAAAACTAAACATAATCACTTTTAATTAATGTAAAAAAATCAAATTGCAATTAAGGAATATCAATGTAAATGTATAACCAAGGTTTTTCAGTTTTAATGATTCAACTGGGTTAAAAATGATTGTATTGCATAATTTAGAATATTTTCACGAAACTAAAACATAACTATAGTTAAGTATATAAATTATCTCTGACGGTCTTATTTTGCAGTTTAGTGGTGGAGTCTGTAGTTGATTACCAAATAATAAATTCCTAACCTAACCTCCTAACTATGTAGTAGGGAAAGTCAGGGTTGATCCCATGGAGAATTGGTAGTGTTTTTAGCTATTTCAAATGTTGCACAAAATAAAAAGGAAATAAAATAAAACCATAATATAATGGAATTAAAATAAGCAGAAACTAAAAGAAACTAAATTAACACAAATGAACAATAAAAAAAAGGACAAGAAATAGATAAAAATAATAAAATATTAGGTAGAAGATATTATCTAAATTCATGAATTACAATTGATCATTAGAAACATGTAAATTGTATTATGCCAAAGATGCTAGCATACAGATACAAACACGTTTTTGTGTCCTAAGTTCTTCTAATTTTAGATAAATTTAACAAATTTTGAAAATATCCCTAGTTACATGAAAACCTAGAACAAACTTTCTAGATTTAGTGATGCAATAACATTAAGAATTAGGAACAACTAACTAAGGACATAATCTCACAAGAACAGATCATGTAACTTAAAGAATTGAAACTCTATGATAAGTTGATTAAGTTTTATTTACAAATTTAATTAGCCTATCGCCACTTATGAAATTTGCTAATGATAATTATGGATTAAAAGCTCCAACTTAACAATTGAATTAAAAATCATAAATAGGATGAATAATCCTACATGTAATCACTAATTTTTAGCATTAAATCAAAGTTTCAACTCAATCATAGCATAAAACACAAAACCCATTCAAAACCTAATTCAATTCCTATAATTGTAATTTATTCATTCATTAAACATCTTCTAACCCAAATAAAACTAAGCTAACATATTGAAATTAACAAGAATAGAAACTAAGATTATAGGAAATATAAAGAAAACAAGATTAACAAGACTAAAATTAAAGGTTTAACATTAAATTAACAATATCTAAAGGTTTAAGAAGTAAACAAACAATACCGAGATGAAATACATATAAAATAATACAATAATAATAATAGAAATAGTGAAATTAATAAAACAGAAAGTATTCAGTGCCTAAACAACTAATATAACAATAGAATATGAAAAAAGATGAAAAGAGCACAAAAATAACATAAAAGCCAAAAGGAAAATAAGAAGGAACAAAGGGCTACCCAAGTGGGAGCTAAAAACTAACGTAAATGTCATCACTCCTATATTAAACTCAAAATGAGTCCAATTTTACTTTAAATTCTCTCCAAAATTTTCCTTTTAATCCAGAATTTATGTCATCAGTCCTGTATTAAACTCAAAATGAACATAAATTAGACACTTTTACATCAAAGACATAGATGAAACCATATCAAAACACATTACAAAAGATATAATTCATCCCTATCATTTCATCATACAATGAACTTAAGTGATAGGATTAACACTCAAGAAGATTAATCTTAAAATATTTAATTTTAAAATTAAAACCATCATAATTAACTAGAATTTGGTCATTTTCTGATTTAAACTACATTGTTTATTGATTTTTCCAATACTTAAATTAGATTTCACATATCCTTAATTATCTATGACTATATTCTAAGTGGCTAGTTTATTATGAAGAATTAAGCACTTGAATGAAAAAAGATCAATATACAATTCATGCAAAATAACTCAATTAAAAAATCTACCATCCTAGTCTTTATTAATAAACAAATTATTTACACATATTAATTAAATAACATCATATATTGAGCATAAAATACATGTTTATTGATTAAAACAAAAATAGAGTAAGATACAATAAAGTCAAGGTTAAAAAGCACCATAATGCTCTTCTAACTTATTCTAACTTTGAATCACATGCTTCAAATTCTTCAATCCTCAAAAACTATCTTGAAGATCCAATATAATTGATTGAAACCTAAAACTATAAAAAAACCTCAAACTAAATTGAAAGGGGAGAAAACAATATCAAAAGTCTATTGACAATTGACTAAAAGATGGCTATCAAGTCTCTAAAGATTGTTTATATATGTCTCAAATAGGTTTATGTTCGGACTGTGGGTGAATTGTCCTATTTTTCCTTTGAATCCTTTTTATAACATGCCTTTAGAGACATCAATGGCCTTTGGTATTGGAGATTAATAGCATTGTTCATTACCCATATTATTCTCCTAATATGTATAGTGGACATCAATGGTAGTCTACCCGGACATTAATGGCATCATTACTAGGTTATGTTATTCTCCTGTAGTGACATTAATAATCGTTGAAAAATTACAATAACGATGCCATTAAAGACAAATGTTGTTCTTCTAATGAATACACCATGCTTAATCACTTTTACCCCATTCTTCATGTTTTGGCCTATACCTATAAAATAAATAATATTACACATAAATTAGATAATTTGACACTAAAATAGGGGTCAACACATAAAAAATCATACTCTAAAATACTATAAATTATACCCCTATCAGAAAGTTCCATAATACAAGATTTATAAAAACTTAAAACATATTAAAATTATTACAACATTCTTCCTCTTATAGATTGAAAACAATCCAAAATCATAAATGATTTCAAATTTCCCTTAAAAGCTTTTCAAGACAAAATTTCTCTCATTCTTTTATCAATCCAAGAAAGGGTATAAATGTGTAAACATGTGATCTTCCAAAAAATATCATATGCAAGTCTATAAAGTGTCATGTGAGTCATTCAAATGTCATCTATCAAGATATCATTATAACTTAGGGAATTTAATAAAAAGAAATCATTGCTACAAAATGCATCAGATATCACATACATAATCAAAGATATAAATGATGTATAGTATTCAAATGCATTATTAAGCTTCTCAACCTTATAAAGTCAAAAACAAAATAATAAAAACTCATTAAAAATATAAAAAAATCATTAAAATTATCAAAACCCCCTCTTTAGTTAAAAAATTTTTTAAATTCTTCCACCTTTTATAAAGTTAATAAAAATCAATGTTAAAACTCCCCCTCAACGAAAGCCATAATTTCTCCTCTTTTATGTAAAACCAAATTTATAAGTACTAAAAGGAGTAATGATCATAAGAAAGATCTAAATATCACAAAGAAAGTTCAAATTTTAATATATAATGTCACCATCAACATCCAAATATCCCATAATACTTTTACATATAATTTTACATGAGTTACAATTTTCTCTTAATCATGAAAAATCTAATTACGTAGGATTAATGTTCATAACATTATTCTTTATCCATGCTACATGCACCTAAAAGATACCAAGGTTGTTTTCAACTCAAATTAAATTGCACAACTCAAAATTAGTTAAACCATTGAAATCATCAATTTCCACTCAATGTGATCATTTAAAATATCAATAATCATTCAAATTCACTTCATACATATAAGAAATTCAATCTTGAATAATCAAGAGTAATCTGTAACTTATTTTTTATGTATCACCAATTCTTACTTCATTTCTTCTCTCACTCAGTTTAACAATTTGTCTTGGTGATAGTCCTTTAATTTAGGAGTTACATTTGAAGTTTATTGGTCTATAAAACAAAAATCAACATATTTTTGGTACCCTTATTAATTTAGGCCCTTAAGGGTTAGTAAATTTTCTACCATTCAAATCTCTTGACAAAACATTCCAACTACGTACCTTATTATAACACCTCTTCACATATCCATAATATCCATAATAGCTACAAAAAATGGGTGTATAACTCCTAAATGTAGGTCTTGATTCATTGTAACTCCTCGTATGGTGATAAGGCCTAACATAGGTATTTTTTATAAGTTAGTAGGGTCTAATTCTATATGTTATATCACTATATATATATATATATTAATGAAAATGAGACCTAGGATATGAATGAAACATATTTCTAGATTTTTGTACATTTACATAAGGTTATGTTAATCCCTTCATCTTATAAAGGACCTAAACGTATTATTTTGTGATTTCATACTACTACAGAAATTATGCCTATTTTTGTTGGCATGAATTTTCTTCTTAGATCTTGGTTTTGATGCATACATAAATGTATGATGTTGTCTCCTAGGATGGGATTTAGAAGCTGATACAATATTTTCACAAGAAGGCCTAGGCATATTTTGTTCTTTTAGATTCTTTACTTTGACGAATGTAGTTTTACTACTTGATGGACCATTCTTATGAATATATCCTAAACCATATGTATCAGTTAATGTTTTTTGTGATCTTAGCATGCATTCTAATTTTTCCTTTCCTTTGGTAAATATTAATAATGAGTTCTTAACAATTATTAGTTCCTTTTTCAAGGAAATACTCTCTTTTTTTAATTTTTTTCTCATCACTATCCACATTTTTTAATTCTACTTGTTTTTCAAAGATGCATTTTCCTCTATCATTTTTGCATATAACACTTATCAACATTCTTTAGTTCTACTGGTCTTTCAAAGATGCATTCCTATCCACTAATTTTATATACTATCCTTATATACTTTTATTAAATCTAATTCATGTTTTAAATTTTTATTTTCTAGTTTGCCTATATCTAATAATTTTAATTTTTTTTAATACTTAGAAGACATCTTTTTCGTTTTCTTTATCATAGTTTCTAGGCATCTAACTAATTTATCATACAATAACTCTTCAACACAATTATAATCATCATCATCATTAAAGTTTGAGCATGTAGGTTACTTATCATTATCTGTTAAACCAAGGACGGTTCCAATAATGTGTTTTGATGATTACAAAACATTATTACTACTAATGTTTAAGTTTTGATGCATTTTTAAGATAGATAAATGTTTAAAATGCAAAAACATGGTGGAGCCTAATAAAGTGAAAAAACATGTTGGAGCCTAAGTTAGAAGAGTTCAAGCATAAAGAAAGGATAAAGATTGAAGATCAAGTGATGAAAGAAGATCAAGTCATAAAGATCAAGTTTGGAACGGGTTAGGTATGTCTTAGAATGTAAGTTTTCTAAACTTGATCTTAATCAATGCTTGAAAGGGCTCTCACATTTTTATAACATTTTAACATTATCATTTACATATAGGTTTTGAATTGTGGTTTTAGTGATCAATTGAATTTGAATAAGACATTAACATGTTAGGAGTTGATTTAGAAAGGCATATAGATATTAAAATGTTTAATTAAGAGATAATGTGATAAACTATGTTAACGTATGCCTCTTAATGAGTTTGAGTGAATTGAAATGTTATTTGAAGTTGTTTAAGTATGTTTGAATTGGTTTATGTCGTAATGTGATATGAATTTTATTTTATGAAAAGTTTAATAAGGGTTTCAAAGTTGTATAAGAATGAAAAGTTTTCTTAATCAAGGCTAATTCTTATGTTTTAATTAATCAAAAGGTTTTAGAAATTGAAAAAGCCTTGATATATGTCTAAAAACTTGTTAGAAGTTATATATAACGATAGGAATTTATTTGAGGTATTTTGGATTTGGTTTAAGTCCTTTATTTTTGTTTTTTTTTGGGCTTAAATGATATCATTTACATGGCACCGTTTAAGTCTATGCCAACCTATATTTAAGTCTCCTGACAGCACATAATGGCTAGTTTTTTATAGCTTTCAGTTCTCTTTTGTTTTTCACCCATTTGACCTATATTTTTCCATTTTAACAACTCAAATCACTCCCTAATACCTTAAATAAGAGTCTCAAACCATTTGTTTCAATCTTGATGCCTTAAAAACAAGATCACAAGCTCAAATTCTCAAGAACTTCAAGTTGTCTAGAATTTTCTCTTCATTTATTCATCTCTGTTTCTCTTACCTTCTTTTGTTTCAATCTATCTTTTGAAATTGCATAATTGTTTTTTTTTAATTTTTCTGGATAGTCAAGAGTTTTTTTGATCATTTTTTTGCATTTTTATGATTGTATTTCTTTTTTTAAACATCAAAGTTACAGATTGCTCAAAGCTATAATGTTTTCTTTCTACTCTTCCTTCAATATCAATTTTCTTGATTTAAAACCATTTTTGTTGTTGAAAAATTTGTTTTCTAATTTTTTTTATAGTCACAAGTTTCCTTGAGCTTTATAAATCATACATTTGAGTTTTTGAATGTCTATTTCATTAGTTTGAAACTTACAAAGCCATACACTTCAAAACTATCTTTGTTTTAGTTTCTTTACTATGTTCTTCGATTTTCACTGATGAAAATTGTTGCTTCAATAACATCATACACATATTTTTTAAGATAAAAAAAGTGCAGTGTATGTTTGAATTTGATTTTTAAGCACTCATAACATTTGGTTGAGTTTTAAAAACATAGATTACTCAAATTTGTCTAGCTTATGTCCAACTTATTTATTACTTTAATTTGGGTCCTTAAATTAGTTGTTCTTGCTACAAGTTTACAGTTTTCTATTTATTTAAGTATCCAAGAGTGTTATAGAGTTTTGGTTTAAATTGTTAAGCTATTATATGGTTTTTTAAGATCAAATTTGTAGGTTGCTCCAAAACTGTCCAGGTTTGACAATTATTACTTTGTTCTTAATTTAGATCCTCTATTTAGTGCACTAAAATTGTTTTTATTGTTGAAATATTTTCCTAAGTGATTGATTAAGGTTCCAGTAGGTTTATTTTATTTATTTTATATCATTTGGTTGGTTAAATTAGTGTTTTTTATAGATTGAAACAAAAATACTGCATAACTTGACAACCTGTGTTTATATTATTTAAATTTGATTATTTAATGCATTAGGCACATTTTTGCTGGATTAATTTGATTGAGAACGATAAGTGAATATGTTAGGAGGCTTTTCATAATTTTTATTTATCTCTAGAAATTTTAGGATTGATTATATTGCATGGACTTTATAAAAACACCACTTAAGGTATGATTTCATTAATTAATTTTTGGGATTTGTTTGTGTTATTTGTTGATTGAGTTAGGGACTGCTCTTTAGCTTTAAAATAGTGTTTATAGGTTAATTTTGGCCTGTATAACATAAGATTTGCTTTTTTGTGATTATTGAATGTGAATTGAATTGTTTTATACTATGTATGAGCATTAGAGATAACATGGCATAAATATTACATTAGTTACATTTGAGCCCTTATCTTACTTTGATTTTGATCAAGTTTTTTGATAAACTATATAAAATTGAGTTGAGGCTTTGGTAGCCCAAGTTTTGGAGTTTGCTTTTTAGGGAACAATTGTTGTATTTTGGTTGTATTTGGTAGGGTTACTCTAAACCCATTTAAGGAAGATTGTATTAGGTTTCTCTTGACCTTAGAAATAAGATTGTTAATTAGGTTCCTCTTGACCCTTGTGAATAAGATTGTTAGGTTACGCTTCGCCCTTAAAGTAAGATTGTAAAGGTTCCTCTTGACCTTGTAAACAATATTGTTGTAAGGGTTACTCTTCATCCAATTAAAGTAAAATTAATTTTTTTATTGAATTTCCAGCAAGTAGTTGGAGAGAGAACATAGTCTATCTTTAGGGTAGATGAATCTCTATAAATCCGTATGTTCATCTATTCCCTCATCTCTTTAAGTTTATACTTATTATGCTTATTATTATTGATTGAATTTTATTAATATTGGCATAAGCATATCATTCCTTTTAGGGTGAATTTTGTTTGGAAACTACATTTAGTTAAAATTGGCCTAAGGTGTTTAAATTATTTAATTTGAAAAGAAATTTTTTAATACCCAATTCATCTCCCTCTTAGGTACCACAAGACTTACACTACCTATACAAGATTTTGAATTGAATCGTACCTCATCACTTTGAAAGCATAAGTAAACCAAATCTTCATGCACACTCTCCTCTTCTTCACTTTGATTGGTGTTTTCATAAGTATTCTAAAAAATGTGTCATATCTCATGATCAGATTCACAGTTAGAGACTTTAGTAAACTCTTCCCTACTTAATACACAAAATAAGATGTGTAAAAATTTATAATTAAAAGAAATAAGTCTTTCATCTCTTTCATCCCATTCATTCTCATCCTTTAGTATTATTTTCTCTATATTTTCTATAACTATTGTTTTCATTGGTGTATGAGGGTCATTCTCTACTACTTCCCAAGAATCAACTTTTATAACCAAAAAGAAAAAAGAAAAAAGAAAAAAAATCATACAAATTTGCCAATCTCCATGATTTTCACCATTAAAATAACAGGGTCTACTTAAATTATCAAAAAGTGTCATGATGACCTTAAACTCACTGTTTTGTTAGAAATATTCCTATGTGAGTCTTGTTTTGATATTAATTGTTGGTCCATATATGACACTTAAAGGGGTTGAATTAGGTAAATCAAGAATTTCCTAAGTCTTTTACTCTTAATTGAAAATTCTCTTTTAAAAACTATGTAATGCGAAATTATAAGCAATTTCATAGATAATATATAATAATTTGAAATACAAAAGATAAAAAACATGATTAATCAATAAACGATTAAATAAAATTAATTTGGAAAATAAGAAGATATAGGAAGATAAGGGCACAAAATAATTTATTGTGGTTTTAACTCCACACCTAATTCCACTCCTCATCACCTTGTCAATCTTCTTTTTTTTTTTTGAAATATAAAAGAAATAACTTAATACAGGCCAAAGCTTAACAAAGATACAAGGAGCATCCCAAGAGTACATCATCACCATTAAAGGCCTAAGTCTTAGATTAAACTCCAACTACTGAGCATTATAAGAGAATAATCCAAGGAAGTCCTTTTCATAACCATTTTCTAATCTAATTACAAGTGTCAAAAATAAAGCTTTTAACTTGCATAAACCCTTTATCATGAAGTCTTGAATTCATGTCATTCTAAATTAAGTAGATAACCAGGTTAAAACACACCTTGAAAGTTATATAATCATGCTTAGACAATGTCCAAATGGAGCTCGCCCAAGAATCAATGTCCATTCAAGAATCAACCTAGCAATGGAAACCACAGTCTGAAAGAATAGATGATCAAAATCTCTAACGGATGATTAAATAGTCTATATAAAGGATCCAAGTTAGTGTGGGTCCCTTTATATCTACTAAAGAGCATTAACCTTTGTCTTACGATTAACCAAAGTGTGCAGGCTTTTTTGGGGACTTTATATCTACACCAAACCAGTTTTTACCATCCCACCTTATCTTCCTCGTTCTTAAATAGGGTCTTACAAGACTTCCTACAAAAGGAACTGGAAGAATTCAGCTACCATGCCACTATATCCTCTCTTGATGGATCCGGGTGGTAGCTAGGAAGCAAAGGTTACATAACATCCACCATTTTTTAGTTTAGCAGCCAAGTAGGCCCCTGAACAATCTTTTACCCTTTAGAATTTAAAGGTAGGATGTTCCTAAAGATGTTCAACTTAAGATTTAGGATTAAAGGACCTAAATTCATCCAGTTATCAAAATAAAAGGAAGTCTTCTCATCATTTCAAAACTTATGAACTATGAAAGCCTTCATCTTGTCCCTATCCCCTCAAATTTGCTTTATGTTGCAAGAAATCAATTTTTTGAGGTTGATATCCCATATATTCAGGTTCTTTATGAAGTAAGCATACACCCAATTCACCCATAGTGACTCTTTATGTTTATGTAATCTCTAAAGCCATTTAGCCAAACTCACCTTGGTGGCAAGACTAATGGATGAAGCTCCTAAGCCTCTAAGCTCTTTAGGTAGGCAAGCATTTGTCCATTTATACATATTATTGACATGCTTAGACACATCCCACTCCAAAGATAGTTCCTCAAATTCCTATCAATGATCGTAATTAGTTGCTTAGGTAGCATAATATGGAGGACTAATATATATGGATGTTAGAAAGTATAGAGATAACTAGTTGCGCTTTTCTAGCTAAGGATAAATGTCTATTACACCATCTATCAATTCTTGTCTAAATTCTTTCCAATATCATCTCACAGTCCATGTACAAAGGTAAAAGAGATTGTAGGTAAACCAAGGTACTTAATTGGAAGAGAACAACTTGCAAAACCTATTATAAGCTTCAACTCATCTAAGATTATCCTAGCTGAATTGGTGATAATTAGTTGACACTTAGCTGGATTGATTGCTAAACTTGAGAGACCTACATAAGTATTTATAGACTCCATTATTAGCCTAAATGAAGCTCCATTAGCTTTACAAAAGAGCATTAAACCATCTACAAAAGTAAGGTTAAACATGTGAAGTTTTTTGCAATTGTTATGAAACCCAAATCTAACCCCATAATTAATTTTATGTAGAATTAGCTTTTTCAATGTCTCATTACATAAGGTGAATAAATACGGGGATAAGGGTTCCCATTACCTCAAGAATTAGTTGTAAGGCATTACATCAACCAAGTGATAAATCTTGGTGGAAAACTAAAAGCATCTAGCATCTCTTGGATATATGAACACCTTAATGTATCATAAGCCTCATGAAAATCAATTTTGAGTGCATGATTCTTAGTAACCCTCCTCCTTTTATAGTCCTTGAAAATCTCTTGTGCCATAAGGATGTTATCACTTATATTCCTTAATTGAATGAAGCTACATATGATGGATTAATGAGTTGCTCCAGCGCACCTTTTTGCTTGTTTGTAAGAATTTTTTATATGATCTTACATATGATGTCGTAGCATGATAGTGGCCTATAGTCTTTAAGTCTTAAGGGGTTAGGATACATAGGAACAAGGTAGATAAATTTCTTATTTATCTCCTTTAACAATCTACCAATGCCGAAAAATTTTTAGACAGCTTTGATAGTTTCCTTCACGAGCAAGTTCTACGAGGATTGAAAGAAGAAGACATTGAATCCATTGGGTCTAGGGGCTTTATTAGGGTTCAATGGTCTCACAACTTGCTCAATTTCTTCAAAACTCACCTTCTTAGCTAGTGAAGCTAGGTTTGCACTAGACATATTAGGAGAGATGAATGTGTTTAAAGGCATTATAATATCATACCTCATATGTTACCTTCTAAGTTTACTTTGAAAGTAGTCATGTGCCTATTTTTTAAGATCATCTTGAGCTCTAAGAACCTGTTCGTTTGAGTCAATAAGATAGATAATCTTTTTCTTATTCCATTTTCCAAGAATGGGCTTGTTAAAGTATCCTAAATTGCAATCCCCTTCCTTCAACCATATAGTTCCAACTTTCTTTCGTATAATAGAAAAATGAGAGTCTAAGAGATTTGTATTAGAGCTCAAAAATTGTGTCTCCTTAGCCTTCAAATCAACATTTAAAGGGTTGAGATTTAGCATGGTTTAGTAGTGGCTTAACTCCTTTTAGCTGGTAGAAAGCTTGTCTATCCACAAAGTGATGTTTCATAGTAAGCATCTTCAATTATTGTTTAAATTGTTCAAGCTTCTTGATTAATTTATAGTGCTTAAAGCCTTAGATTTTATCCTTAATACATGATTCAATGATTCCATTAAACTCCTTAAATTTTTAATACGATTAAAAAACCTAAAAGGGGTATGTTTTAGAGATGAAGCTTAGAGGATGTGAATTTCAATAGGATTATGGTCACTTATGAGAGGCTAATTAAAGATAGCTTTGTTAAGTTGAAATTGTTCCATAAACCTATCATTCACTAATGCCTTATCAAGCTTCCTTTTTAGTAAATGTGAGCCACTTTTCTTGTTATACTAAGTGAAGAAGCTACCCTCAAAGTTCAGGTCATTTAAGCCAACCCGAGAAACATAATTCCTAAAGTTAGGACAGGCACTAAGTTTGTTATAAATAGCCTTAGTTTCTTCTAATTTTATAGTGTAATTAAAGTCACCTATAACCATACAAGGCACCCAAATACCCACTCTAATAGCCTGCAAATGTTCCTATAGATAATTCCTTTGAAATGCTAAGTTAGAGGCATAAATAATGGAAAAGCAAACCTCTTGTCTACTTAAATTGAGAACCAGCCTTAAGTGGATCGTTTGATCACTCATATTACTATCATTTAAAGTGAACAAGTAAGATTCAAAAGAAACCAAGATCCTCTGATTGTAATTATGTTAATTATTAATCAAAATGTTTAAACTTCTATTAATAAACTAAGAAGTTTTGAATCGGCCAGCTTTCAACTTGGTTTCCAAAAGATATACTAGCCAAGGTTTAGTTTCACTAAAATAGTCAGCCATAACTTGTTGTTTATTAAGGCTATTAATTCCCCTAACATTCCATACAATAATAGACATCATTAATGATCAGAGGAACACGAATGTGCCATAAATTTCCTAGCTGATCTCCTTTTAAGAACTTTAACAAAAAGGCAAGATGAAAGCATAGCAAGAAAGGCAAGAATAGAGGAGAGATCATGGGAAAAGCAGGTTGGAAACATCCCAACTTTCCTCAACAGATTCGACACCTTATTGAACTTCTTAGATATTACCTAATCACATCAATTCTTACAGATAATAATACCTATAATAAAAGAAGTAAGTAAATATTAAATAAATCATAATATGACTATTTGATGGATAAACCTTTGGTAGTAATTGTTCAATTTGGAAATTCAGTCACACTTCTCAAGAGAAACCTTAATAATATCTAACAACAGCTAATTTTATTTAGACTCTACAAATTTCAATTTACCTTTGTACTCTCTACTAGCTTTTATTCATACTACCACTGATTATTAACTTCAATTGATAGTATCTAATTAGATTTATGTTTGATACCTTTTGTTCTATTGTCAAACTAGTAGCTTGTTTAGGATTTTAATTTTATTTTTTTGGAATTTTGTAGATATTTTTTATCAATATATTCTACTTTTCTACTAAAAAATAAATAACTGTTGAACTAAGAGAGTTTCTAATTTATGTTTTGATAATGAACAAAAATTTGTTACTAATAGTTTACTTTATTGGTGTATTTTGAAGATAAGAATTTGAATGATGTTTATGAACACAATTTAGAGCTCAGAGAAGATAAATTTTGATGAAATTTGAAGTTGAAGAGAAATTGACCTAAAAAGTTAAATGAAGGAGGTGATTAAGACAAAAGTGGTTGAGGATGAGTCGATTTATTTTTGTAATGTTGTTTTTAATTTTTATCTTAATCTTCTTGATATTCTTAAGGGCTATTCAAGCATATGTAAGTTACATCTTGATCAAATATTGCATGATCAATTTCATTTTGGATTTTTTTTCATAGAATTTTTACATGATCATTTGAAAATTATGTTTTTATGTAGAGTGTCTCATAATTAAGAGAAGAATTAGTGAAGTTTTAAAAAGAAAATCTTCTTAGTGTCTCAAAATATTTTATGCAAGTTTTTTATTGTGTTCTAGTTAGTTTTTGATGAGAAAATGATTTTTGAGATGTTTAAAAAAGTTTAGAAACAATTTGAAATGATTTTGAATTAATATGTTTTTAAAAAAGTTCATAAAGTTCCATAGGCTAAGACATATTTTATTTTTGAGTTAAATTGAAAGGTTTCAGTGTCTAAATCACCTTGGAAAATTTTTGGAACTTGGTGAACTTAAGTTTTTATAAGAAAAGTGATTTTAGAAAGTTTGGAAAACTTTAAAAGATTTAGAAGTTTTGAAAAGTTTCAATATATGTATAAATTTTTATTAATCAAGACATTTTCAGTCTTTGATGTTAATTGAAGAGTCTTGATCATGAATATCTTTGTAAGGAACTTTTGATATTGGTTGAATTTATTTCAAGTGAAAGGAATTGGATTGTAAGTGTTCCAGTTGAATTTGGAGTGTTTCTAGAGTTTGAAAACTCGACTACAAACCAGTCACTTATTAACCAATCTGCCAGAGTAGTTAACTAATCACTAGTTAATGAGTTTAAAATAGTGGTCAATCTAACGATGCTGCAGAAGGGTAAAAACTACTTACAACTTGATTACAATAGTATTTTATGTAATTGTAATGGCACAAAAAAGTGTCTAATGTGTTTTTAAACTTGGTATGACTGTAACTAAATGCTCTAGTGGTTGTTAAACTCTTTGAATAAGTTTTGGTTGGGTTGCAAAATGTTAAAAGAGTGAAAGAGTTTATTTGTGAGCATCTTAAGTTGGATTCATTTGTTGAGCCCTTATGCAAGTATGATATTACTTTTATGTATGCTTGAGTTAAGGGCTTGTGTTTTGATTTTGGGGTTATTGGTTGATTTGTTACTCTTCACCCTTTTGAAAGACAGATTTTGTAGGTTACCCTTCATAATTTTAAAGTAAGATTTTATGGGTTCTTCTTCATCCTCAAAAGTAAGTCTGTTGAATTCTTATTCACCCTTAAGAAATATTTATAAAAGTATACTCTTCACCTTCACAAAAGAAGATTGTGATTTGTAAGGGTTCCTCTTTGCCCTAAGAAGATTGTTTATAATAAAATTTCTAACAAGTAATTAGAAAGTGGATGTAGACAAAGGGTTTTAGTTAAACCACTAAAAAAATAATGTATTCTCTCATCCCTAAACTCTATATGTTTTTTATTGTTTATTTTATATTTTCTTACTTGATTTATATTGGCATCATCTTAATCATTTGAAGTTGAATTGTAGTTTGGTTGAATTTATCATAAAATTAGTTTAGGCTTTATGTTTATAAATTTTTTTAGAACTCCTAATTCATCCCCCTTAAGTGTCGTATAGGACTGACAATAACTAAATAAGATAATCAAGCATGAATTAAGATAAAATAGGATGAAAATATTTTAAAATCCTAACATCCATAATATTGAAGATATAAAATTTATGAAGCCATGAATAACTAGGGTGAAAAAATAAAGAGTACATAATGATTGGTTTTAAGGTTTGGTGTGTTTTAAGATTTAAAAACTATAGGATAGACATATAAATATAAAGGGAAGAAAGAATGAAGGTATAAAAACTAAAACTATGACTTAAGGTTTTTTCTTTTTAGTTAAAATGATTTTGTAACCAAGCTAGATGCATTATTGACCATATAGTTTTTTTTATTTATAAAGTGTTAGCTGACTGATTGAAAATTTTTTAGTTTAATTTTCCTTAATACTCTTTGGTTGGCATGCATATACAAGTATACCTACCTCAACTTCTAACTACATTTTTTACTCAATCGAATGGATAATTGATTCATTTCCCATCTCGAATAAGAATTCATTCTCATGCAAGCATTTACCATTTGTAAAAGTTAGCTTAAAGTTGGTTAATTTAAGACCTTAAACTTATTATATTCCATATTTATCCCTTATCATCTTTAGTTCATCTAAAAATTATGTCTAGCTTATCCCAATCTTTTTTTTGGTTTACATCTTAAGTAAGTATTTCAATCGATAATCTAAGTGTCTAACTATCATACACCAAATGACTAATCTTCCTTATGATAACAACATGCTTGTTAAAGGATGGGTTCATATATTCTAGTGCGATTTATCTTTTCTTTTTATTTTACATACTTCTTTACACTTAAATATGATTTATGCCTTTACTTTGTAAATTTTCAATATTCTTAAGTGCTTTATCATATGTTAACATCATGGTATTATCATTGTAAAAGGTTTGGGGTATTACCTCATTATCGTGTGTCATGAAACATATGTTTCTAACTCTATACTTAAAATCCTCACCTTCTAATCACTTAAATAGTCCTATATGGTTTCAATGATCCTTTCTTCTTAAATTCCACATATTTTTTGTTCTTATTAAGAAAGGGAAATTGGTACTTCGTATATGTTAACTACAGAGACTTATAATAAACAATGTTAAAATCACTCTTAACATCAATTTTGAAGGTTTTTCTATTTAACTTTTCTTCTTCTTGAAGAATTGCCTCAACTTCATTAGCCCTTGTTTTCAATATTTTAAGGTAGTAGACAAGTCATCATCACTATCCTCCTTTTTAAACGTTAAAAGAAATGCACCTCTTTTTTCTATTTATTCATTCCAATATGAAAACTTGTTCAACCTCATTTTGATATCATAGTTTTTAAGGCTATATTAGATAGGTTTTATGTTGTGTTTTAAGATGTTTTTATGCACTTTAAAATGTTAATTTACCCTATTTTAAAGTTACTTTGGTTATTTTAGTTAAATTCGAGGAGTCAAGCTCATAAAGGGCTAATTTTCACATTTTAGACAAAATATAAATAGTGGACCATTTGGTTCAAAAAAAATGTAGAAAAGTTAGAAGATAAATGGTGGGTATAAACACCATTGTTTATCTCCCCAAAAATTGCCATTTTGCTTTAAATAGAGATGGAAAAATAACAATTTATCAAAATAGTTCCATTTTAATGAGTTTTGTTAAACCAAGAGAGGTTTCATCTATGTTTGATGATGATAAAACATTCTTAATACTAATGGATTTATTGTGATTTGATGTTTTGAAAAGGTAGGTTTGAAGCAAAGATGTTAACAGATATAATTTAGGGATATTGGTCCTTAAAGAATTCATGAAGAACGAGAGTTAAAGAGAAGGCTCAAAATCAAGATAGAATTTGAAATAGGTTATCCTTTGTAATTTTTATTGTAAATTTTATATTGGTTCTCCCAAGCATTTATGAGCTTTAAATCATGTATATGCATTAATATTTATAATTTATGCATATATGTTACATAATGAAGAAGAATTGTTTGGGGAATTTTTTAAATAATCCTCTTAATACACTAAAGTCTTTTAGGAACTATGTTGAAGAGTGTGTGTGTGTGTGTGTGTGTGTGTGTGTGTGTATGTGTGTGTGTGTGTGTGTGTGTGTGTGTGTGAGAGAGAGAGAGAGAGAGAGAGAGAGAGAGAGAGAGAGAG
>JAOXYD010207602.1:0-20816 GCA_028565735.1 Pinacopodium congolense
TATATGAAATGATCTATTTATATAAATGATTTCTTAATCTAAATATATAAAATCTGAAATTAAATTGATATTGCTAGGCTGATCACTTGGCGGCTTTAATAATATCAAAATAAAAATTTTGAAAGAACTTTACAAATGGTGTAGTTTTAGCCTATTTATAACAGGGTTTGGATTTTTTTTAGAGAATTGTATTAGAAGTGTTAACTCTAATAGAATGCATAAATATTTATAAGAGTGAACTTTTTAATAATTTATTTAAAATATATTCTAAATTTAATTAAAATTTTTATTAAAATTATAAATAATATTAATTAAATACCAATTATGTCTCAATGAAATATAATAAGTGATTTTTAAAAAATAAAACATAATAAAAAACATTAATTCTTATGAATTACATATCTTATATTTGATCTTATAATTTTCCAGCTTTATAATTAAATCTAAATTGATTAAATTAATTTTTCTTTTTTCAACTATTTTTAATGTAATTCATCAAGTTCTTATATATGTTGAAAAAAATATATAAATTATAGTCTTAAATAAAAATTTTAAATTAATTTATCTTTAATTATTTAATTAAATATTTACATCCATAAATTAATAATGATACCTATCAATACCATTATGATCATCTATGTATTATAAATATTAAAAAAAAATTTGACTAATTTTTGTATATATGATTGCATGATTTTTTTCAAATAATACTACCATTTAACCATACAATATTCTATTCAGTATGTTTTCAATATTCACTTTAAATCCAATTAGACTAGTTTTCTACCACTAATAATTAAATTTTTTAACAACATTTGAAAATTATTTTTAAGTTTCATTAAAATTTAATCAAATATTTCTCAATTTAATATTAATAAAGAACAATAAAATATTTTTTAATTACTTTAGAATGATAAATTATATAGTAATCATTCAACTATCTCTATATAGTATATATCATATCCTATTTGATATTATGCTTTATTAAGACCTAATTAATATTTAAATGCTATTGTTTATAATTCTTACTAAAATTATTGAATTTTGAAATATATTTTAAGTGAATTGATATTTGTGTAACATTTAGTGTTAGCATGATGCATATTGTTGCACACTTTTTTTAATATAATGAAATTTTTGTTATAAATGTAAGTAGCATCATATATGGATAATTTAAGTGTTTGTATTATAGTTGTTAGTCAACTTTGAATTTCATCATGGTAAGTCTTGAAAAAGAAATGAAAATAACAAATATGTTGGTGGCAAGATCAAAAGAAAGAAGGATATGGGCTTTGATGAATTTGGCATGCTAGTGTTAAAAAGTGTGTTAAAGGATAAAGGACATAGTGTGATATCTATGTTTTATAAGTTTCCTAAAAAGTCGATGAGTTATTTAAAGGAGTTGAGTTTAAACAATAACAACGATATGTTGTCAAAGCTCAACTAGATGGAAGGACTACCACAATGTTGAAGTATATTATAAGAATGGTTATAAGAGTCTTATAATAAATAGTAAAGCATTTGAATATGATATTAGAAATAATTATACAACCAATACACAAC
The DNA here is from genome assembly GCA_028565735.1 of Pinacopodium congolense. Lineage (NCBI taxonomy): Eukaryota > Viridiplantae > Streptophyta > Magnoliopsida > Malpighiales > Erythroxylaceae > Pinacopodium > Pinacopodium congolense. The sequence continues at coordinate 1,564 of JAOXYD010207602.1, forward strand.
ATAATATGAGTATGAATGAAGAAGGATTACTGGAGGGTCAGGTGGAGCGAGATGATGAAGATTTTAATGTTATGGGAATGAGTAATTTGACAATGATTTAGTTACAGATGAACTATATGCAACTGATGATGATAAATATGTTATAATGAGAGCAAATAAGAAGTTTGGAAGTAGGTATGTAGTTGGTTTAAGTTTGATGATGTTATGGATGGGGTTAGATGTAGTGGAAAAGATTGTAATATAGAGGATGCATCTAATTCAAAGAAATTCAAAAAGAGAAGAAAGAAGTTCACAAGGTTGGTACTTAAAAAAAAGTTTACAAGGTTGATGTAGTGAATATGCGGATAGTGATGCTGAAGTTCAATCACTGGTTTGTAGTGATGATGATTAGGGTGAGGCATCTGTACATAAAAGTGGATATGAAGGATTTTCAGCATGAAATTGGCATGAATTTTAAGGATGAAATATATTTCAGGTAAGCAATAAGAAATTATGTAGTTACAAATGAATATGACATTTTCATAGTAAGATACACTGCAAGAATGGAGGCCTTTATGAGTTAGAATGTCTATTCAAGGTATATGCTATTTAGATTGGAAATCAAAAGACATCTTGCAGTGGATATTTTAGAAAACAAACATAGTTGTAGAAAAGTGCAAAGAAACAAGCAAGCTAGTAGGAAATTGATAGAAAATGAATTCTTGCACAAGTTTAGGAGGAACCCAAACTGGCCAATTAATGAGATAATAGATGATCTTCTGAGAAAGTATGCCTTATATGTGACTAAATCCCAATGTTATAAAGCGAAATGTAAGGATATAATGATGTTACGAGATCTTTATAAGGTAATTATATGAAATCATGGTCTGATAGATAAGAGTTATAAAGGTCTAATAAAGATGGGTAATTCATTATCCAAATTGAAGTTATTGAAAATTTTGGACACCCAATATTTAATAGGCTTTATATGGGATTTAATGTATTGAAGTATGGGTTTCTAAGAAGTTGTAGGAAAATAATTGAGTTAAATGGATACTTTTTGAAGACATTCTTTGGATGTATGTTATTAGCTATAGTTAGTTGTGATGAAAAAACAATATGATGTTTTCATATCATGGGTTGTGGTTGAAGGAGAAAATTATCATTATTGGAACTAGTTTTTAAACATTTTTTTTTAAGATCTAAACATAAGTGGAAATGCATAGAGTTTTGTAAGTGATTAACAAAAGTGATCTCTAAGTGTTCATATCGTTTTAGTCCATGTCCATATTTGTTTTGAATTATTATTTTGACATAATTTTTATTTTTTGGTAAAAAAGAGAGAGATTTGTAAAATATACTATGATGAAGGTCTGTACAAAATGAGTTCCCAACCTATCCTATTGGTTGAAGGGCCTATAAATAAGAACAAAGATGAACAAAATCACTTCAACTCCCTTTTTAGTGTTATGACAATAAAGGAGCAACTTATTAAGTTAAACAAAAGAGAAATGTTCCAAGAGAAAGGGTATAATTGCCTTCAAATAATCGTGATGAATCCAAAGGAAACAGGGAGGTAAGAATTAAAAATTGGGAGCATCTGGAGATCAAGAACTATTAGAAGTTTTCTTTAGCTTTATCTCTAAAGAAAGGCCTTGTACTATTTCTTCAGAACTTGCTTTCTTATTCATTTCCTACTCAATTCTTTCATACTTTTCTTTTTTTTTCCTTTTCAAAACATTCTAAAGTCTTCCTATTCTTTAAAAAATATTTTGTTAGAGGGCACAAATATGGTTAGAGTTATGGATGAGATCTTGAAGCTTGAGATTGTGTTGGAACTTGATGTACCAGCTTTGAGTTCTACCATATGTTGAAGAATTACCTTCCTAGTATCTCGAGTCCTTTAATGATGAAGAGCCCTCATACAATAAAGATGTGATGGGTGGGGTGGCTGTAAAGAGGTTTGTCGTTTGAGGGAGAGGTAATTTTGGCAATCTTCCTCTTCCATTACTATCTAGTGACATATATATCCTCGGGTATGGTTGATGTGGGGATATGCAACACTTCTTTCCCTTTAGATGATGGTGCAACTCTGTTTTTTTCCTCTTGATTGACTTTGGTTGGTATGATGTATTGATGACTTGGCTCTTTAATAGCTTAACCTTGGAGCTTCCTTCATCTGTATTTAGTTTAGTTCCTTTCCTCTTCCTTGACAATTAATTGCTTTTCCTTTTTTTTGATTCCCTGTTTCAATTATTTTGCAATTAATACTTTCAAATAAAGTTAGAAAGCATATAAACAAACTATAAAAAGACAAGTCAAGGGGCTCTCATCTGAATGTGTGTATTGTATCTCTTAAATGAGGTTGATTGCTTTTGTCTTATTTTTCATTTCTTGCCAGAGAATATAGAAAAAGGTAGAGAGGGAAAGATCAGATATGGCAGGCCTTGGGATTGGAAGGTTTTGGAACAAGTTATAAATTAAGGTTAAGTTAGATAGTTTTGGAAAGATTGGAAGTCAAAAAGGGTTTGATATGGAATTCCAGATGTTCATGAATACTGACATTTAAAGAAAAGGTAATTTTGATTTTCTTGGTCAGTAAGGCATAGAAAACAAAAGTGTAGGGATTTGGAGGTAGGTTAGTTTGTCTTTAGTGGTGTCTCTACTGGGAAGCTTGTTTAGAGAAGCTATCCATGGGATAAAACTATGTCCAGGAATAACTTTCCTTTACCAAAACAGTTTAGTCCTAGGTTTGGGGATTAAAGGAGGTTTCAGACATTTGTAGGTTGATAAGTTGGTGTAAATATTGGATCAATGAGATATCCATTTCAATTGATCTTCTTTTGTAAGATTAGGGGGTTAGGGGATTAATTTGCTAAATAGAGTTTATGGTTGTATTATCAATACTATGCTAGTTTCAACTATTAACTCTAATTATTACAAAAACTCTAGTTCCTAAGGAAGTTCATATTTATATACTTGTCTCATAGAGATGATATCTTTAAGAATACCACTTGGGTATAAAAGATTATTCCAAAAGGTAACGGGTAGACCATTCCCCACTCTAATTCTAAAGTGGTGTTTAAAAGTTTCTCTCATTTTGAGTATTTTTCTCTAACTTTAAGAATTTCCATTTTAAACTTTATAGCTATAGAAACTCCTCCCTTTCAATATGACACTATGAACCCATTCTATCTAGAGGGACTTATGATCATTAAAAAAAGATCCAAAATTTCTTCCCTAAGAGTATTTTGTTCCAAGTTTTTATATTCTTAAAGCCTAATTTACCTTCTATTTTGATTTGTAAATATCATCCCATTTGACATTGGAACTATGATAATAGTCAGTCTTACCAGACTAGAGGCAATTCCTAAGTTTTTTTCTCAATCTCTTTCAGAACGGAAGTGCGAAGGAGGAAATGAGTTAACCAATACACTTGAAAAGTTGATAGAATGAAGGCAATAAGATGGACTCTACCAGTATAAGAGAGAAATTTATTGGTTCAAAATTTAGTTCTATTCTCTATCTTCTCTAAAAGAGGCCTACAATCCTTATACAATTTTAACTAAAAAAGTAACCTGATTTCTAGCTTATCAATTAATTATTATAACTTAATGCTTTGCATTGTTTTAAAATTATTTATATAGTTTATAGTTTATTTAAATTAATACAAGTATTATTTTTAGTAACATAATTATATAATATTTACTTTTAATAAATGTGCCATTCGCCATATACCATTGTAAATAAATTTATATCAAAATAGTAAGTATAATATTATGAATATATAAATTCTAATTTTATAATATTAAATGAAGTTTTTGAATTTTTATATTTTATAATGAATATGAGAATAGATTCATTATATGATAAAAAATTACATTTTGTATAGAAATCTTTTTTTGAAAATATAAATAATCAATTAATTAATATATGTGAACCTATTCATCTCTATGGGAAATAGTTTAATAATTTGTATAGAACGGTTGAAATAGTTTAATATAGTTAAATTTAAATTAATTTAATATATTTTGAATATATATTTATATAATAAAATTTAATTAATCATAAAATTCTAATCAAATGTTAAAAAAACTAGTTATTTACATAATTCTATATAAACATAATTTTTAAAGTCCAAATAAATATAATAAAATTTAAATTAAAAGCTCTTCTTTTTCATATTTCAACAACATGCATGCGTATTAAATTGTGTCCATTTAATTTTAAATTTCTAATCAGCTTCTAGCCTACAACTCTTTTTTTAATAATTTGACGAGTTAAAGATGCAAATCCATGAGAAATAAATCAATGAAATAAGAGATGCCATTTTTGTTGCTTAAATTATTGGGTCTCACCAAAAACGTTCAACTCTCTATCCTTTGGATACTGGATCTTGGTCCAATTCATTGGCTCTACCCAAGTTGGGTTGCCTTGACGAGGTTTCGATTTTTAACTCGAATCCCAAAAAAAGAAAGAAATAAAAAGAAATTGAACTCTGTATGTCTGAACTATTTTACACTTCTTTAATTTTGCTTGATATTTCTATTTTCAACCACATATTTTCATTTTTCCATGTAGATTGCAAAGTACTGCTATTAATAATAAGAAAGGTTTTAGCTACTGTGCATTATCGTTGTGATCTTGAATAAAAACAGAAGAATAACAACTGCCTTAAATGAATAAGACTATGGCTCTGTAAGAAAATTTTAATATTCTATGTACAAGTTTCCTTTAGAAAAAAATAAAAATTCTCATTCCTTACTTGTGAGCATAGATCGAATTACGTAAATCTTGTATTATTTATTTTTCTTACATTTGTTTACTGTTTAATTTCCTTTATTCACTTCTTAAAGTTTGATGGTAGCCAATTACATCATTAAGTATGAGTAGGTTGGTTGGGAAAATTTTTGGAGTTTACTCGTAAATAATGTGGTCGAGTAATTATATGATGGTCCGGAAACTTGTTTTACACTGTAAAATCACTATGGCAAAACCAGAGAAGGTAAAGCAGAAAAACTTTGAATAGATATTTATTTATTGTATAATATAAAATAACAATAATGAGAGAGATAACAAAATAGCAAAAAGTATTCAAAAATAAAAAATTAATTACATTACAATTTTTATTGAACTCAGTCCTTTAATTTGTAAAATATTTTATTAAAAATGTATATTTTGTTAATTATTACGTACTGTTGAAATTTTACTTTACAAGTTTATAGTTATAAAAATATTTTGAAGATTCCAAATAAGATTTGCAAATTGCCTCCGGAAATCACTCATCAACCTAGATAGAACTCCTTTGTTTGATATTTGACTACCGTATTATAAAATTCAAAATATAGTATTTAATTTAAAGTAACATCCTTCTAAAACAAAATTTTTGGTACATAATAAAATTGGATTACTTTAAAAACATGGTGTTAGAAACACTAAAAAGAATCTTTTGTTAAAGCTTTTATTGGATTATTTTATCAGACTCCTATTAAAAAATTAAGGCATCGTCTTTCAAAAACAATTTTTTTTACAAAACGAAATAAGATAAAAGATTCAAACTTTTTGTACTTTTATTTATTAAAAACTTTTGTATTGTTTAAAATTACATAATTTTAGAAACTTTACAATGAATCTCTTATTAAAGCTTTTATTGGATTATTTTATCAGAATTCCTTTTCTTTAGTCTTTCAAGATTATTTTCAAACCTTTTGTATTTTTATTTATTAAAAACATTTTTATTGTTTAAAATTACATAATTTTAGAAACATTGGAAAGAATCTTTTATTAAAGCTTTTATTCGATTATTTTATCAAAATTCCTATTAAGAAAACTCTTTTTCTTTAGTCTTTTAAGATTTTTTGTTGGGGGAATCCACTATTCAGTTTTCACGTTTGACTTTGCTTGGAAGCTCTTTTTCGTCCCATTTCGTGTGGTTTTATTGATGTCTGCCACTATCTGCTCAGTCCATTCGTGCATCAAGAAAGTAAAAGATTGCTGAAAGAAAGTGCAGAAAAAGAAAAGAGACAAAATAGCATTAACAATGACCACAAATTTGACCTTGACAAGTGTGAAACTTGTGTTATTCATCAGTCTTCTATATCATACCAAACCCTCGAATTGAAATCAGAATAAGACTTCAGGATGATCTTTCTTTGACAAGCACAATCCCACTTACATAACAAGCACAAAAATGCAAATTTCGCATTGTTCACATGCCACATATTGCTCTTATCAATTTTTTTAAAATTATTTTAAAATGACCATTAAGTAATTTATTATTGAAAAATATTTGATGATCGTCATCTTGTATTTTTAAATTATTTATTAATATATAAAAATATTTTAAATATTTTTTGTGATGATTTACATTGACCATTATAAAAAAATTATACACATACAACAAAAGCAAGTTGAGTTCAATTTCTTTTTTTATAAAAAAAAAAAGCAAGTTGGGTTATGATATCCTTGAACCACAAATCCTTTCATTTTGAATTTAAGAATAAATTAAATCTCTCATTGAACTTACAACCAGTCAATTAACAATTAATGGCTTTACTATTGAGTTACTGAGGGCCAACTGGCGATTAGAATTTATAAAGTTCAATTTTTATTCTCAACTTATGATTAATATGAACCTCCTAGAGTTTCCCTGATACAAATAAATCTTTAATACCATTCGAATTACCTGTAACGGTAACGGAAAATATTAAATGAATTTAAAAAATTAAAATAGATGATAATGGCTCAGATTTCCTATGAGAACTGAAAAATAGATAAAGATTATTATAGATAAAATCTTAGATATGTTAGTTGAAACACAATTTCTTCTTTTTACATACGTTAATTCTCAAAATCCGTCTATTAAAAATTTAAACTGATCAATTTTTTCAGTATAACGTAAAGTTCAAATAAAATTATTAGTTCGATACTTTCTTATGCACATAATTCTTATTTAGAGATATATGTAGAGTATAATTGTATCTCTACGTAACAGAAGTAAATTTATTGAAGATTCAAACTTTTAAGAGAGAGAAAAAATTTAGAGAAAAATTACAAAGGAAACACATAATTTTTATTTAATAATCTTACTAAAATATATTTTTAAATAGTTTACAATAATAAGAGTACTTTTTCTAAATCAATAAAATTTGTAGAAGGAAATATCTTTTACCCTTTATATATATACATATATATATATATCAAACTTTAGCAAAAGCTTTTCACGTGTAAAGAAGGACGAAAAGTGTTTCACATTTCTTTTCCTGTTCTCTTTTAGCAAGGGCAGCTTTCCATCTTTTAGAATCATATATTTGCAGAAAAGCTCCATACTTAGTGGCACATAGATTTTTAATTTCATGAGGAGACTTTGAGATAAGGCTAGTAAAAGAAAAAGAGCACTATATGGTGGTAAGCAGTCAGTTCAATCAGTCATGTATCCTACTTATTCTATATACATGTAACTTTTATAGCACATCAGCTAGAAAAATCAGATTAACATCAAGTCTATTTGTTTGGTAAACATATTAACATAAAGTCTATAGTTACTGGAAGGTTGTAACTTTAGGAACTTCTTTTGTGTAAAATGTAAAGAATCTTCCACACCTAACCTTGGAAAAGGATCTCTCCTAGGTCAAAAGATGCCCCAAATTCGATGGTTCACGTAATCTGGAAGAGACAAATTGAGTTGGTGATGATGATTAGATAACAAGTTCATTCGATACTATTAGCTGATGTCAAAAGTTAGGAGTTTCCAATTACACGAAATGACTAAAATTCACTCATCAATCGAAGTAGGAATTGAACAATAATGACAGGTGTTTTCCACATTTGAATTTATTATCGACTAATTGAATTAAATCTTTCGGACAGTTTTAAATTTTTATTTGATCAAATGACTTATTTGTTAAACACAAAATATTGCATGTTTGACAAAAGGTTTATTTTATTTTTTAATGTTTTAAAAAATTTTACTTTACTTTTTCTCTTTATTGAGTGCCACTTTTTAATGTTCTAAAAAGTATATAACTTATCTCCTGAAATTTATAAAATAATATAATTTGATTATTAAACCCTTATAATTTGGCCTCTAAAATAGAGAATTAAAGTACTTTCATTCTAATAAAACTACTTTTTAAGATTATGTGTAAATTTTTTAGGCAAAATTTTTTAGTATATAGCATCAAATTATTTAAGCTTATCAAATTATATAATTTTACAAATGTTAAAGAATAAATTCAATTTTTTGTGAAATATTAAAAGATAAAATGATACTCTAAATAACAATAAAAATAAATTAAACCTTTTTTAATAGTTAATAATAAAGTAAACCTTCTTCTTCTTCTTCTTTTTCAAATATCAAAGCAAATGAATTAATTAATAAAGGATGATAAAAATAAGGTTCATACACTAAACAACTCTTAGGTTAACCTTACAACATAACCACACTTAAATGTATCGATTACAACTTTCCCAACTAAACTAAAGACATGTTTGTTTTTGTTTTTATTTTTAGTTTTCTAATTTTATTTTTCTAAATACAGAAATAAAAAATAAAAAAACCCAAAAAATAACATATAAAAATAATAAAAAAATGTAGAATCCCCAAAAAACACACGAAAATAAAAATAAAAATGAAAACGGAAAGCTGAACCTGACAAGTCCTATATCTATTGAATATCTCTTCAGATAAGTGGAAGTTTCAAGAAGTTACAATACACTTTTCATCTATATCATCCAAGCCTTCTGTCTTTCAATCCCTACATGTTTCATTTTAACTGATGACTTTTCATCTTGTCTTCTGATCAGTAGAAGCTATAAAAGTTACATCTCTGTGTCTTAAAATCCTTAGTCCTACCCACCAGTCTAAGCTTCTATTACTATCAAAACTTCACCTTGTTTTGTAATTTCGTTGATTGTTCCTTCTAACCAAATAATAATCGCATCCAATATTTCTCTTTTATTTTTTATTTTTATTAGGTTAAAGGGAGGTGAGTTTGAGATATGATCCAACACTTCCTTTATCGTATAGCTAATTCTTGTTAACTGTCTAAATTAAGGCTTCCATTGATGGTGGATAAAAACTCCTTCTATCTCTACTCCTTTCCATTTTATTCCAAGCCTCTCTTTATAAAGTAAATTCTATCCCTCATCACGTTGTTGCATCTTTAGCCCACTTTATTTAACATAAGTTGCTCCTTAATCCAGTATATTATTTTATAGGTAAGTTGCTGCTTTGCCTTTTCTAATGAAAGGTTGCCTCTTTGTGTAAAATACACCATCATTTTGTCTACTTAAATATAATTCTCCTCTTATGGCATCTCTCCTTTTGTTTCCTACTGTCCATCTTGAGAAAATTATACACATTCTCCTTGAGCCTCTTCTTTTCTCCATACCTCCGATTACTCTTTAGTCTGTTTCATTATTTCATTTAACAACATTAGACAATGGAGCCTCACACCTTTATACTTCTTTTGTCCCTTTCCATCCATTAAACTCAATGTATTCCGTCTTAGTCCTCGACTTTATGTTGACTAACCATTTTATAATTTTAGTCCATTCCATTTGAGCGAAGTTCAATCCATACATACTTTGGATATGGTTCCAAATAATCTCAGTAAACTCATATTGAAAAAACAGGTGATCCACATATTCTTATTGTGTATTGTATAACAGACATGAAGCTTCTTCACTTGTTAGTTCATGATACCTGTCCTTATTAGACAATCTACTTTTCGATGCTAGCCATACTCCGAAATGCCAATGTAGATGCTCCTTGCTTAAACCATACAAATTTATACCATGGGACTTCTGAGGCTCTCACCCTCATCTATTCCTTTTAGGTTCTATTTAAGTATACTTTAGCATTGTTCCCAACGATGACACTTTATCTTGTTTATTCGAACAAGGATTAAAATTTTTGGCCTATTGAAACCAGTTTTTCTAAAAATGTACTAATCAAATAAAAAAAATTCTAATTAGAATATCTTTAACATTTATGTCATCAAGAACTATAGGCTCTCATGAAAGAGAATTCTTCATTTAGTTGTAGGGAACTTAAAAGAACACTAGTTTTCTTACCAAAAACTAGTAACTACTCCCTTACCCAGCTCATCTTTAATCAATGGCCTTCCTTGATCTCTCAGCATGAAATTGTTCTTTATAGTCCATGAAATATTTCCATTCATGGAAATTGTCTATAGGTTTTTATGCTCTAAGTAACGAGAGTTTACCTTCTTCACCTATAGGGATTATTTATCTTTCGTTATCCTCCATATCCTTTTGGCTATATTGATTTTATTGCTGATTTCTATAAAAAGGACCTCAAATCCTCATTTTCTTGGAAAACAAAATTCATCCTACTTAACTTTAGCTTTATAATCTCCTTTTGCATTACCTAATCAAAAGAAGGCCCTAAACATCCTCTATATAGTTTTGATAAGCTTTTTAAGAAATACTAAATGAGAAGACCAATATACATGCATTTACTCCAACTCCCTATTCCTCTTATGATTTTGTCCACAAGTAGAAGGAATTCTCTGTAAAAAGGTTTCTTATGTGATGTAATAAGCACTCTAAGATAAGTGAAACATAGCTAACCCTGTCAAGTTAACTATCTAGTTAGTTTGTTCATGAACAATTGTATAAATAAATATATAGCTTTTAGATTCATTCATTTCTAGACCTGACATCCTCCTAAAATATCTGAAATTGTTCATTAAGACTCTAATAAAACCATAATTTTTAGTAAATAGTAAAAGCAGATCATCTACAAAGGAGAGGTTATATATTTTTAGTTTCCTACATTTTTGGTGATATCTAAGTATCTTCTCCTGTCTTATTTCATGACTAATAAGCCTTAATAGCACCTTTATAACTAGTGTGAATAAGTAGGGTGACAAGGAGTCTTCTTGTCTAAGGCCTTTAACTCCTTTGAAGAGTTTTGTAGGTTCCTCGTTCACCAAAATGTTATAAGACATAGTTGTTATACATTAAGAAATCCATTAAAAAAACATAGAAGGAAAACTAAATTACTGTATAATGTTGATTTAAAAAGTCTAGTATACTGAGTCAAGCGTCTTGTTAAGGTCTAATTTGATAGCATAATTCTTAAAAACATTCTTTTTAATGTAGTTTTTTAAGAGTTCTTAAGTTATAAGAATATTGTCACTGTTTTTGTCATGACCCCATCCTTGAACCGTGACCGATGTTAAAGGAATAATAAACCTAAGGCCTACTAGTCCTTATTAAGCTTAAGATATCATCAAATCCTGATATCCACAATATAGATAAACTTTCTAAAGTGATCGACTCATATTTAAAACAATCTAATCCATAATCCAATCCAATCTATAAGCCCTATGGGACCCAAGACTAGGGTGAATTGGATGTTTTAAAATTTTCTTTACAAATTAAAACACTTTAAACACCTTAGACTAATTTCAATTAAATGAATTCTCTAAATAAAATTCAACTTAAATGTTATTCCAAACTTTATCCCAATATTAAACAAACACTAATGCAAAAATATAAAGAGATGGGGGAAGAGATGAACACCACGATTTATAGAGGTTCACCTATCTCAAAGATAGACTACGTTTTCTCTCCAACTATTTGTTAAAAATTCACTAATAAACTAACTTACTTTCATTGGGTAAAGAGTAACCCTTATAATAATCTTGTTTTTAAGGCTAAGAGGAACCTTTACAACAATTTTGATTATAAGGTTAAGAAGAACTTTTACAACAATCTTAATTTTAAGGCCAAGAGTAACATATTAATCTTACTTTACGGTAAAGAGTAACTTAATCCAATCTTACTCTAAGGTTAAGAGAAACTTATACAACAATCTTAAATTTTAAGGGTCAAAAGGAACACACCAATCTTACTTTCTAATGGATGAAGAGTAACCCTTTTAACACAACCAAATTTTAAAAATTTTAGACCACAAACACAGCCCCTAAATTCAGCTGCCTTGAGCCTCAAAATAAACTTATATAGCTTATTAAAACCTTATTAAAATCAATCCAAGAAAGGAGGTCAAATGCAACTAATGCAATGCTTATGCATTATACTATGTCAATGTACATATAAAGCATCAAAATAATCCAATTTATAATTGATGAATAACTCAATTCAAATCTTCTTTATCCTAGGAGAAGAGCAATCTACCAACAATCTTTTTAATGGAATAGAGTAGCCTCTAACTCAATCAATAAATATATAAATTCAAATCCTCCAAATTAGTAACCAAACCATACCTTCTATGGTGTTTCACTAAAGTTCATCCAATATAAAACGATTATGAAACTTTAATAGGCAAAAAAAATTATGACAAGCCTCCCTACACCTCAATAGATGATACAAAATCAATTTTAAGAAACAAAAACTAAATTAAAGCATTCAAAAATCAAATTTAGCACTTGAACATGTAAGTAGTTAAATTATGCAATATTAATGTTCTAGCCTATAACCAAACGATTTTAACCAATCAAATAATGTAAAATAAATACTATAAACCTACTACAACATCAAGTTATTAGTTCACAAAAAATATCAACAATAAAAACTATTGCAACGCATCAAATAGGTGAATTAAATCAAGAGCTAAATAAGAACCATCAACCCTAGATAGCTTTGGGGTAACTTGCAAAATTAAGTTCAAACACAAAATATAATGGTTTAAAAATTAAAACAAAACTACTATGAAACCTCCTAAGACCTAAAAAAAATAAAAAATAATAAATTTGTAGTACCAAAAAACAGATTTAGAAGTCAAATCGAAATGAAAAAAGGAGCTGCATAAAAACTAGACAGATTTAAGCAATTTGTGTTATTAGAGCTCAAACAAATATTGTGAGTGCTTAAAAATAAAAGTAAAAGATCCAATACACTTGAGACCTTAAAAAACGAAAACAATAACTTTAACCATTCAAAAACTAATTTCGATGGATGAAATCGTGATTAAGTTAAGAATAGAGAAAACTGAACAGATTTGATATTTCTGAAATTCTAATATTTAATCTAACGAAATAAACACCCTAAAATATAAAAAACTTAATCTAATAGAGAACAATGATTTCGAGGTTTTAGAAACAGATTTAAAACAAGAACAATGAGATTGAATGAAGGACAGTAAGAAAACTATCAAAACTTAAGTAAGATGGCTTTCAAGGCTTTGATCTTTCATAAAATGGCATAAATAATATTATAAAAGACTTAGAACACTTATAGATAATGTTAAGAAGCAGTTAGAGATAGGAGGAATCAAAACTAGTTGTTTAGGTGTTAAAAAAGTCGTTGAAACCCCGAAAAAGCAACTAGCTGTTATGCTGTCAGGACTAATATGGTGGTCTCTAGGATCAATACAATGCCCTCCAGCCTACTGTATTGGTCTCTAGAAATAGAGTCAATACGAGGGTCTGGACCCCGCCGTATATCTTTTATCAACCCACCGTAATGATTTTAGAAACACATGAAAAAGGCTTAAATCAATTCCAAACTTTTAAAAATAAATTTCTAACATTAATTAACACTTCAAACAAGTTTTAAAATATTTATCAAGGCTATTTGGATCATAGAAACAATTCCATTCATTCAAAACATAAGAAATGCCTTGATTATGAAAACTTTTCATTCTTAAACATCTTTAAAACTTTTAAAACATTTCATAAACCAAAATTCATAACACAATAAGACTTAAACATATTTAAACATGCTTAATCAACTTCAAGTAACATTTTAAATAACTTAAAAATCATCAAGAAACATATACTAATACAATTCATCACAATACTTCTTGATTATGCAATATGTAGCTTATATGACATACTAATTCAATTCCTAACATGACAAATGTCATAACCAAATTCAATTAATCACTAAAATCATAGTTAAACTCTTATATGCTTATATGCAAATGTATCGTGCAAATATGAGAGCCCTTTTCAAGCATTAATTAAGATCAAGATGACTTACAACTTAAGACCATTTCCTAAACCCATCTAAACTTGATCTTCATTATTTTGATCATCAATCTTGATCATCAATCTTTATCCTTTAATCCTTGATCATCTAATGCTTGAACTCTTCTACCTTAGCTTCAAAAAGTTCTTTTACTCTAAACAGTAACCAAGCTTATAAATACATCAAAAACTTAAACATTAGTAAGAATAATATTTTTTTATCATTAAAACACATGATTGGAACTTCCTTGATTCAACAGTAAATAATATTCGATGAATTTCTTCTGCATTCAAATTTGGCTTGATCTCTTTTCCTTGAGAAGTCCTTTTCAAATTTCTCTTCTTTTTTTTTTTTTTTTTGTGAGGAGAGCTATGGCTTCATCTTTACTTCCACTCGATGAGGTTTCCTCTTTGTTTAAATTTTCTTTCAAGCCTTTAAAAGATAGGTTCCTCTTCTTGGACATAATTTCCTACTTCTTTTTCTCTTTGAGCCATAGTTCATATGCAAGGAGGGAACTAAAGGGCTCTTTTAATGTTAAGGTATTCAAATCTTTCTCCTCTTGAATTATAGGCACTTTGGCCTCCTGTGTCTTCGATAGAAACTTAAAAATTTTCCTTACCAATTCAAAATTAGTTTATGATTTTTCCAAAACTTTTAATATATTGGTAATGATAATGAACCTAGTATATATTCTAGAAAAGCTCTCATAATATTGCATGTAAAAAAATTCATATTGATAAGGATCATAGACACCCTCTCTTTAACTTGGATAGTGCCCTCAAGAGTGACTTCTAAAGTATACCAAATTTCATATGCCATTTCACACATAAACACCTTATTAAATTCATTTCTACTACAAAACACAATATAAAATATGCATAACTTTATTATTCAAGAACACTAATTTCCCATCCTCATTATCCCATTCTTCCTCCTATTTTGGTATTCTTTGGTTTTATATAATTTTGGCAGGGAAGTGGTATTCTTGTGATACAATTTTTCATAATTTTGAACTTGGGGCCTTTAAGAAACACTTTAAATGTTATAAGTTAATCACCTAAACTAATTTTATGATGTATGCAATCCCTAAACTACAATTCAACTGAAATAATGACGATATGAATATGGAAAGTGAACATGAGATCAAAATAATGCAAAATTTTAAATAATTACAATAGAGAGTTAGAGACAAGCAGCACAAATGATTTATAGTGATTTAGAAATATGTCTTATTTCCTACATCCACTCTCTTATATCACACTTGAAATTTTCACTAATCAATCAACAATCGTTTAACTTCTTTTTTAAGTGAAGTGCAAACCTTACAAAATTCCAATATTTCTTTGGTAAAGAAGAAGAATAACCTTATATAAATCATCTTCAAAGGTTAAGAAGAACCTACCAAATCAATCCCACTCATAAAAATTAAAAAAGCCCTTTTAACAAATGGATTACACCGTGAATGGTGTCCTAATTAAAAATCCAATATCAATAGGACTCAAAAGTTTATTAAGATGAAATGTTTGAATGAAAAACCTTTTTAAAAACTTTATAAAGAAATTACAAAGCAACTCTTATTAGATTAAGAACACATAAACCAAAATTCTTTCCTAAAAGTACCAAATAAACATGAAATGTTCAATAACTATAATAAAAGCTTCTTTGATCTCTTTAATGCTGAAAAGCACATTAGAACTCTATAAAGATTATTTAACAACCTTTAAACCATGTATTTATAACCATCACAACCTTAAAATCCTGTTGGAAATAAACACTAAACATTAGTCTTAATTAAAAAGTAGTTGGACTTTATAAACTAGCCATAATAGCATCTGTCGACTCCACAACGACATTATTATACACTACCATTGTGGCTCTATACACACTTTTCACTACAATGGCCCTATTCTTATTACCATTCATATTTACCACTGGCAATCTGTAAACATTATGGGACTATAGTAGCTTGGTTAAGGTTGTAGTTATGTGTTGGTGTGTTTCTAGAAATAGGTTACTAGATAGTTAAGACTATAATGGTGCTGTTTAACATCTCGTGCTACGGTGCCATTATGTATTTTTAAAGCTCTTTAAAACTTGACCAAACCACTTTCAAACACTTCTAAACATCTGAATTTTCACTCAACCAAGTTTAAAAAGTTCTTTAAAGTAATTTTGTGAATAAAAACTTTCATTTAAAATAAAAAATTAAAATTTCTTGATCCATGCAATTTTACGCACATTTTGAAACTTTCTATTTTAAAATCAACTCTGAGCAATATCCAAACATTCCTTTTACTTCAAAATCAATTAGCACAAGTTTCAAATCATCTCTAAAGTATTTTTACATGCCAAGAAGTTTTAATTATATTAAAAAACAAAGTATGCCTTGGTTTGTGAAAATTTTTCATATTTGAAAAACTTACGTAATATGAATGCAACTTTAAGTCCCTATAGGTTATTAAACTTTCAAATAAAACTTACAATCAAAATTAGAGTGTCTGAATTAAGTTCTTAAAGCTCCCAAATTGTTTGATCTTGCTTTGCGCTCAATTTTGATCTTCAATTATAGTCTTTTCATTGTAAACCAAAATCAAATGAACTTATCTTTCAAACCTTTCATCATAAAACAAATCATTAATAATAAAATATGTTTTATTATCATCAAAATAAAGATTGGAACCTCCTTTGATTAAAAAATGTGAATCTAACTCAAGAACAAAAATATACTTGTAAAAATTAAAGAGAATAAGGAAAGAAATGCCAAAACCTTGTCTATCTAGTCTTCAAAACCTTATTGGAAATTTCATTAAAATCTTCCTTACAACAGGTGAAGAGTAACTATTATACAACTTTTTTTTTTTTTTGTAAAGAGAAATCTTACAACTCAATCATAAGCCTAATAAAAAATAAACACAAAAGAGATATCTCACTTGCTCAACAAATGTATTTAATGAACTCACGACTTAGTGATGAAAGTAACCAAATAAATAACCACAAACTCCAAAAAATTCACCCTCTTACTCACTTGATCACTTTTCTACACTTGGATACATCAACAACAATAAAAAATACCTATTTATAAGCCTAAAAACATAAACTAGCCATTTATAGTTGTTAGACACAATTAATTCATGAAATCTAATCGTTAAAAACTAGCCATTAAATAACTATCGTGACCACTAATCGTCCAATCAAGTATATTGGTTGATCCTTCTAGTACATTAGTCAATCAATACCCTATACTGGTTAACTAACATAGTAACCAGCCACAAAAAATAAAATTTTACTTATATTGTTTGACCACTCCTTAGCACTGATCAATTAGTCTATCTAAAAAATAAACATTAGTTAACCATTAACTCAACTATTGGTTTGCCAAACTTCCTTGAAGCAATTTTTTAATACTTTCCTACATTTTTCAAAGTTTCATAAACACATTCATTAAATCTCCAAAAACATTTTAATGCATTAAGAATATTTTATTTTAAAAATTTTCCAAAACTTCCTTTTAATTATGAACCACTTTATGTAATGAACCTAAAGTCAATGATTATGCAATAAAAGAAGCCCTTTTATAGAGATTGCATAGAACTACTGGAAAGAATTTATAGAAGGATAGCTTGTTGTTGTAATAGAATACTATCTTATAGGGGTAAAGTAGCCAGTTAAGACAGTTCTGAATGGTCTTCCCTCCTCATTTTTCCAAGTAAACTTATCAAAGACATTGACAGATGCTTGAGAAACTTTCTATGAAAGGGTGATCCACAAAAACATGAAGCTACCAAGGTTTGATGGAATGATCTAGCATTATCAAAGAAGGTATGAGAGCTTGGAATTATTCTTATAAAGGCAACAATCAAAAATAGCTTAGTCAAAAGAATTTGGTAGCCATAAACTAATAAAAATGTACCTTAGATCAAATAGATGAACACTTATCTTTTAAAAGGGCATAACTTTTAGGAGCATAAGCTTTCTAGCATCTCCTCCTAGTATGTGTAACAACTCTCTAAAACTAGAAGCCTAGTCTATTAATTGATCAAATGCAGAATAGGAAGTGGGAAAAAAAACCTTTTATTGTTTGAAAATTGGAAAGATTTGGAACTGTTTTCCCTACTTCTTAAAGCCTTTAATCCTAGACATTCCTTCCCATAGGATGCAAAGGTTACTAATCTCATTTCAGGTAATTCTTAGGTTTGCAACATTTGAGAATCGAGTATTATCCAGTTAAACCTGCCTAATTATCTTTCGAATCAGGATTTGGAAGATAAGGTGGTATAGATGTTACATTGGTTTGGAAACGTCTCTAAACTATCCATCTCGCTGTTTGGAAACTTTTCTAAACTATCCTTTAGGAGGTTTTTACATAGAACTCATCCGCCTACCCCCGATTTCAAGTTGGTATGGAACAAATACAATTTCCTTAAAGTTAAATGCATTATGTGGTTGGCCTATAAGAATAGGCTTACTATAATGGATAGATTACAATGGAGAACTGATAAGGAGAGATGTTGTAAATAGTGTATAGAACACTTAGAATCTGTTGATCATTTATTTTTCAAATGCAGGTACTCCTTCTTAATAGTATGTAAAGGTTATTTTCTATCATTTACCTTGAGTAGTCTTGAAGCCCTATCCTTAGTTGGTATATGACTCTAAATGGCCTTACCCTTATAAATTATTCAGCCTTGTAATTAGCCATATTGGCCTACTACATATGGAGGGAAAGGAACCTAAGAGCATTTAGGAATGAAAATAAAGATAAGGCTACCTTTGTTAAAGACTCATTACAGTGAAAATGGGATATGATGAAAATAATAATAGGATTTACTATCCTTTCCTAAGGTATAGTGAGAACATAGGAACTGTGAGGAACTCCCTCATTATTGGATTATTCCTATGACATATCTCAGTCGTGATATATCCATATAACTCTTAAGTCTTGTTATCTCTCGATACAAGCTAATTACTTAAATATGGTACTTCCTTTATACAATTATCATGTTATAAGGCCTAACTGGCTTGAACCGATTACACTATCTCTTTTCTAGAGCTATATTCTATTAATTTATTTACTTTAAAAAATTAAATTCATTTTTTAATTAATATTTTAATTTTTATTAAATTAATAAGAATTGGTAATTGAAAAAAATTTTCATTATTAATTTTTCAACAGAATATCCATACAATAGTGATTATTCAAATACTTTAATGCCAGTGAAAATGGATATCTTTGCATTTAACTTATACCTTATTTATTTCCAACTATTATTGATTTCATAGGTTTTGAGCAAATCGCTTAATTACTTTTCTAG
>JAOXYD010207615.1:0-20810 GCA_028565735.1 Pinacopodium congolense
GACAAAGTATGTGCTATATCATGTGATCTTGAATAAGTGGGACTTATTTCTATTTAAAATAACATCTAAGTAAGATATGTAGAAATTACTTGAAGAAGGTCCTTGGCATATGGTGGACAGTCCTATATTCTTGTAAAAAAGGAGGTTAGGTTTGAATCTAGATTCTATGAAATTCTATCATTTATCAATTTGGATTAATTTCCACAATATGTCTTTTGAATACTAGTCCATAATGGGATTAAGCTATTTGGTTAGCTACATATGGAGATCTATATGTATGGATGAAGTGATTTCATATATGAGTAGGATTGGTTATGCTAGAATATAAATTAAAACAAAATTTAACCAAGAGTTCCACATCACGATTCCAATAATGAAGCTGGATAAGTTGGAAAACATGAGAGAAGATGAGGTCATCGTATCATACAAATGGAGACTAACATTGAAACAAAGTGGTAAGGAATGGAGAATGACTAGAAAAAAGATTTATAAATAATGACTATTAGGAATTAATGCGGATTAACAACCCAAAAGGCATATAGCGGAATAATCTTCAAACCTATTCCTGAGTTAACCCTAGCTGAAAGAGCTACGAGGAATAGTCTCCAAACACTTATTCCAAAGTCAACCCCAACTAAAGGAGCTATGATTATTGAAGAAATGAATAATTAAAATGATGCAGACATTACTCAGTTAAATCTATATTTTCTACAAAATATTGCGAAAGGTGTAGTAACATTATTTGATGACAGTGCTATGTCCATATGCCTCACAATGATTCTAGTATGCAGGCGGTTAAGCATAACTTAGATTCAAACTCTACATAGGAGATGGTAGGGGTGAAGTAATAAAAACTAGTGTTAATACAAAATATGAGGTGCCTTTTAATGAAACAGGCAAGCAATATAATGAGGATATCTTAGTATTAGTTACACATGTATGTAAATTGAATTCTATTCATATACAAAACTTGGAAGAAGGATCAGTTATGAATAATTTAACTTAAAAAGATAAAGTGAGCCTAATTAGTAAAGGAAACGAAATATTATCTCCAATAAGGAGTGAACTGGCTTGTAAAAAGGTAGACAATAAAGGAAATAATAGTATATGCTCAATGGTTGGTTTTTAATTTCGATAGGTAGAAGGAGATTTAGAAGGAAGGAGCTAATAACACCTCTATAGCTTTTCAATGACCATAGTAGCCTAGAATGTAGAAAATAAGCCTACCATCACAGGCCTTTTGGAGACTTAGTTAAAGGAAAACTAGTGAGGAAAACTTCCTTCCTTCCTCAATAACCGATAGCAAATTATATCTAACTACCAATTTCATTACAATAAAAGAATAATAGTAGCTTTTAACACTGATCATATTCAATTTATTCAACCCTTGATTAAAGGTCAACTGATGCATATACATATTTTTCTTAAGCTGGAGAAAGTAAAGATTACAATTAATTTTGGCTATCCATATAACTTAAATTTCTAAAGGGTGTAACTTTAAAGGATGATAAAGGGTTTAAATAGCTAAATTAACACATCATGTGTAATTTTGAATGAATTTAATAGCATGATTCATGCAAGTGATGTAAAATGTATTTCATGCTAGGGGAACTTCATTGAAGACTTCAGGGACTACATGGCTAATATACAAGTGACTGATCTGAAAATGGAAGGATGCTTTTATACTTGGGCTGATAAATAAAAAGGGAGTTACTATATTAGAAAGAAGTTTAATCATGCTATGGTAAATGAAAAATGGCTTCAATAATTCCCTGAAAATAAAGCTTACTTTAAAAATCCACATTATTTTAGATCATACACCAATAATGTTTAAAAATATGTTCACTCAAATATCAAGGAAATACCCCATTTATATTTAAAAAACTTTCAATTCAAAATAGAGTGGTATAGAGAAGACATTTTAAAAGGGTTAATGTTAACATTCAAGGGAATAAAAAATTCATTTGTGTCAAGAAACTCAGTGTGGTGAAAGAGGAACTAAAGAAATTGAATATTCTTAAAAGCAAGGATATGTATATTAGAGCTAAGGAAGTATTTGAGAAGTTGAACCTTATTAAAACATAAATTTATCTATCCCTTGA
The DNA here is from genome assembly GCA_028565735.1 of Pinacopodium congolense. NCBI lineage: Eukaryota > Viridiplantae > Streptophyta > Magnoliopsida > Malpighiales > Erythroxylaceae > Pinacopodium > Pinacopodium congolense. The sequence goes on from JAOXYD010207615.1 coordinate 2,103, forward strand.
TGATGAACACCTATTACAAAAGGAAAGGAACTTACTACGAGAGTATGGTCAAGCCCTTAAAGGTAAAAATTCCTTACTGAAGTAGAGATCAAGGGTAAAGTAGATCAAAGAGCGGGATAAGAACACAATATTTTTCCATAAAACTATCTATCAAGAAGAAACATCAATAGATTTTTATCACTACGTAAAGATTCAGGAGAAATTGTAGAGGAAACAAATGAAATTCTTCAAAAGGCTCACATATTCTTCTTTAGGACACTTAGATCTCTAACAAAAGGTTACTTACAAATAGCTTCTACAGTCTATCCTTCAAAAATGGATCTCTGCACAAGAAGCAGCATTACTATCCAGTCCATTCAATGAGCAAAAAGTTAAGAAAACATTTTTCTTCTTGAGTCCTCAAAAGGCATCATGTCCTGATAGGCTAAATGCATTCTTCTATTAACAATACTAGCCAAAATTTAAATAGATAGTAATTGATACAGTATTAGAGTTCTTCACTAAAGGAAGATGCTTAGAGAGGTAAATAAGACCTTCATGTCTAGCCTTTAATTGCTCTAATACCAATTCCTTACTGGACTATAAACCAATAGCCTTATATAACATTTTATGCAATTTATTGCACAACTCCTTACTAACATAATGAAAGCTATGTTGCCTAATTTTATTGATGGCTTCTAAGGTGCCCTCATAAAAGGTAGACATATTGGACATAACATATTTCTTGTTCAGGAATTATTCAAAAATCAAAGTAGAAATAACTTAAGAAGGAATTATGCATTTATTAAACTAAGAGGTGGTTCCATCTTTGTCTTGATGATTAAAAAACATCTTTATTAATATGTTCGTAGGGTTTGTTATATTTAATGAGATAAGTTTATTGGAGAAGTGTCTTGAAGGGCATAAGTGGAACCTTAAAGTTAAAGAACATCTTTGGAGTATATATTGAAGTATGTTGAAATGGTTAAAGACTGAAATGAAAGAAGGTATTGGAGTTGAACTTAAAGTTAAAGATGGAAGACAAAAGATCAAGTTTAAGATAGCATTTTTTATAGATTGTTTGAGTGAGTTTTTTTTTTTTGTAAGTATTTTCTTGGTTTTACTATAGTGTCTATAGGCTGACATCATGCATAATGCATGCATATAGGATGCATAATTAAGAGGATTTTTATGTGGAAATATCCTCTTAATGGATGAAATTGGATTTGGCACTGAATTGAAGTGAGTATGTGTGAATGAATGGACGATTGGGTTAAATTGTTAGTGAATATGTGAATTGAATATTGATAAGATTTGTGCCTTGTGTGGACTGATTAATGAATGTAATAAATGAAGATGTAAGTTATTGTGGTAATAAGTATGTTTAAGTAAAAAGATAAAGTTGCAATTAGTAAGATAAATTGTTAAGGAAAGTAAGTAAATTGGTTGAATATGATTGTGATAAGTTGTATGATTGTGATAAATTAAGTGATTAAGGGTTAAGAAAATGTTTTGGAATGATTGGAATTGTTTTAAAAGTATATGAATGGGTTAGGAGTTGAATTAGATTGATTTTAGTGTGAAAAATAATATAGAAACTGGTCCAAACAATGGAATGGCCGATCAATAAAATAGATCAGTTGATCAGTGCAGGCATCGATCAACCAATCAAAGTAAAATCATACACAAAGATAAATAGTCAATTAGTGTAGGCATTAGTAGACCAGTCAAAGTGGAAATTGCACACAACAGTAAATGTTTTCTAAAGTTGGACAATATTCATAAACAACTAGCAAGTTCGTTTTGGGCTATAAATATGTGTGTTTTATATTATTTTTGTATCCAAGAAGTGAAAGAAGCATTTTAAAATTATGTTGAGATTTTAAAGAGTATTTTTGTGAGTTTTGTGAAGCATTTTGAATGAGTATTACAATAATTATGTAAGTTTATGTTTACATTCATATATAAGTATAGTATGAGCCTTTATACACCTTGGTGAGTCAACAGTGAGATATTTAAAGGTGTTTTTGTAATAAGTGTGTTTGTGTGAGAGAGAGAAGTTTATGAAAAGAAAAATTATGAGTGAAATTATGTGAGGGATTACTTGTAAAGAAAAAAAGAGAGTACTAGGAGGTTATTATTAAGACTTAGAAAAAGGAGAGTGTCTGAGGTTATTCTTAAGCCTAGAAAAGAAGAGAGTGGTTATCCTTTAGCCATTAAAAAAGTTAGGAAAGGTTACCCTTAAGCTTTTAAAAAGGATTTATAAATTAACATTGTATTTTTGTTAACAAAGTAAAACTTTTCAATAATGTTTGTTGAAGGCTGGACATAAGAGAAAGGAGGCACCTCCGAACTAATATAAATCATGTGTGTTCTTCATCCCTTACTCTTTTATTTTTCAATTATTTATTTACAATTTGTTTAATTGATTATATTGTTTGAATAATTGTTAATTAAGTAATTAATTAGATTCTTCTTTATTTGTTTAGTTTGGTGTATTAGGAAATAAGATTACTATTAGTTAGCTTCCGCCTAGTAAAAATTGGTGAACTTAAGTTGAATAATTTAGAAGGAAAATTTTAACCCTTAATTTACCCCCCTCTTTGGGTGTCATAAGAACTAATAATTGATATCAGATCTTAGGTCTCACAAAGGTATAATCAGTAAGTAAAGAAAATATGGCACATAGTTTAGATATACCCATTTTGTTTAGTGGAGATAATTTTGGAGATTAAAAAATTAGTATGAAGAACCATCATCCTTACAAAAACCATAGATGTAAATGATGTAGAGAGTGTAGTGCCCAAAGATGAATTAAAGTGAAATGATATGGATGAGGAACTTATTTCCCTTATCCATAAAGTTGTACATGTTTTGTTTTGTGCTTTATATATGGATATATTTGAAAGAGTTTCAAGATGTAAAATTGCTCAACAAATATGGCATTCATTAGAAGAAATCTATGAAGAAAAGAAGAGGAAAGTGAACAAAACATCTATGGTACACACTTCTTAGACAAAGAGGTACACAATTCGTCAAATACTTGTAATGATGATGTACCTAGTTACTCTAATTCTCATTATGGATTAGATGATTGTGATTTTGATTTTTTTAAAGATGAATTTTAGAATATTTTAAAGTTTTTCTTAAGAAAAAGTAGACTTTAGTAATTATGCATAAGGAAACATTGAAGTTGTTAAATGCATGAAAGTTAGAAAATGAGGAGCTTCCAAAGATGGCAATGATTGTGATGTGCCAAAATTGGAAGAAGAAAATAGGCATTTAAAGAAAGAATTAGAATTGAAGAGTGTGGATAATGATAATCTTAAATTAAGAGAAGAAAATGCATTAATAAGAAAGGAATTAGAAAATTTGAAGAACCTGTTATCTAGTTTCACTAAGGGAAAGGATATGCTCGGAGTTCAAAATTTTGTAAATAATAGGCATGGTTTAGGCTGTACTAGAAATGAACCTTCTTCTAGTAAGACCATTTTTATAAAGGGAAATAACTCAGAATATGAAAATGAGACTAAGCCCTTTTTAGAAAAATTTTCATCATCTTCTAGGCCATCTTATAATTCTTCTTATAGGCAAAATCATTAGGCATTTATGTATACATCTAGGCCTCTACTTAGAAAAAATGTGCATGTTCCTAAAATAGAAATAAATTCTTTATTAATGCATATCATCAAAATGGTGTATTTAGGCCACCAATGAAACAAATTCAGCCTGCACACAATCATGCACCTTATATACATTTAGAAATTTCTAAGAATGTATATAATGCTCATCTTAGGATATCGAATGCATCTCATGCATATTCTAGGCAAGAAATTTGCCAAGGAAGAATGTTTAGACTTAGAAATGCATTTTAAAAAGTACATTAGGTCTCATTATCATTTTTAAGGTGCACTAAGAAGTTTTAGTGACTCAAGACCTAGATATGACTATAGAAATGCTTATAGATTATATGCACCTTTGTTTTGTCAATATTGTGGACATTATAGACATATTGATAATTTTTTATATGACCAATTAAGAAATGTAAATGTTGGATCATATGGTCGAGATGGGTATGCTACTAACATTTAAGGATCTAAGAAGATGTGGGTACCAAAGATTCATCAATTTGGTAGAGTTTTAAGGGTATCTCCAAGAGCATAAGAAAAGGAAAATCACCAAGCTGCATTATTGAACTAAAGAGAAGAAATCAAAAATCAAGTTAGTGATAAAGCAGAAAAGGGAGGTATAACTTGACCTTATATTTTAAATATGATTTGAGGTTTTGGATGAATATGCAATGCCTTTAAATTTGTATTAATGTTCATGTTATGCCTATATAGTACCTAAGAGAGGGGTGAATTAGGTGTTAAAAATTCTTCTAAGTTATACAACTTAATCTTTTACCAATTTATTTAAATGCGGAAGCTAAACAATAAATTTAATTTATCGAATTGAATAATAACAATAAAATAACTGATAAAAATAAATGTACAAAAGGAAAGAGAGAGGGAAGAAGGATACTTTATGATTTATTCTAATTCGAAGTTATCCACTTGCCCCTACGTCTAGTCCCTAACACCACTGTTGAGAATTTTTTCATTATTGCAATCAAAACAAGTATAATGTTAGATAACACAATCCTTTTTCAAGGCTCAAAGATGACCTTTCACTCTCCCTTTCAAGGTTAAGAAATAACCTATCACTCCTTTTTCTAAGTCTAAAGGATAATCTCATAACACTCTTCTTTTTCAAGGTTCAAGAATAATCCTTATAGCAATTCACTCATAAATTCCACCCTTCTCACAAAAACAACATACAAAAGATAGTCACTCTTGATTCACCAAGAAGTATGAAGGGCTCACACATAGTACAAGAATGAAATGCACTACAACACTATACTATAAACCCACAAACAAGTTTAACAATGCTCAAACAACCAATATATGACGTTAACTACTTCTTAGATACATAAACAACACATAACACACATATTTATACAATTATTATGACCTTATAACTGTTGCTCAATGCACATAAATAATAAATGAATTTTACCATTACAAAAATAATCATTCCTTTTTTTCCATTATAGATTCATTTCAATCGGTCGACCTATCTCACCATTCAGTCAATCGGTCTCTATTCAGTCGACCTATCTATGTTTGATTGACCTATCTCACTATTCAGTCAACCGACCTCTTTATTCTCTTTATTCAGTCGACCTATCTCTTCATTCTGTAGTTCGATCTCCTCTAGGTCGGCAGCTTCCAAACTTTGACTCAATCTTAGCCTAATCAATCCAAACTTAACCCAATATAATTCTTAACCCAATTCAACATATTTTAACACAAATCAACTAATACAAAACATGTATTAACACATTTTATACAATTATACAAACTTAACACAATCAATTTATCCAATTTACCAAATCATTAATCATACAAATTTATTCATCCATTTATCAATTCATACATCTTCAATTCAAACTAATCAAGTCGTAATCACATAATTCATTCCAACATGTTCATTTATACATCAAAATGATTTTCACACACATCAATCACATATAACACCTCTTGATTATGTATCCTATATACAAATACTAAACATGAATACATATGCATGAAGTGAGCCCTTTCAACCTATGGTAAGAATAAAGAGAAGACTTACATAAGTAATTACTCATACCAACCTATCAAATTCTATTCTTGAACTTCATTTTCTATCTTCAATCTTCAAGATTATTCCCAATACTTTTCTTTTACCAACTTAACCATTTACACATCCTTCATAAAATCCAAGTGAAGTCTTTAACTTTAGGGCTTCACATTCACACACTTCAAGTCTTCACCACATACTTCAAAACATGTTTTTTCAAACCTATCTCAACAAATATAACAAACTCCTTAAATACATTAGTAGAAAGTAGTTTGTCATCATTAAAATAAAGGTGGAACCAACCCTTGGTTCAATAGTTTTTTATGTTGTAAGTGTTTTAGAATCGTGAATAATGAATCTTAGGAATAATTTTAATACATCTTTATTGTTCAAAATTAATGATTGAAATTTTTCATAAATTTTAAGTGATTAATTAAATGTCTTTAAGTCTTGATGTGTTTTGTATTAGAAATCATATTTAGGAATGCATGAATATAGGTTTTAAGATTCTTGATGTTGATAAGTGTTGTTTAATTTTTTGTGAGCCTTATAAATAACATTCCTACATGACTAGATATTGCATGACTAGGAAAATCAAAAATTATGTCTTAATAAATGTTCTTAGTTTGATACTTTACATCTTTGTAATTATGAGTGCTTGTTCATTGCTTAGATATTTTATGGATGACTTCATATTACATTAAAAGATGTATAAGGAAGCATGTATAAGTTTTTTAGAAAAATTTTTAAATGGGAGCTTAATAATGAATTTCTTGCTTGATTGTGTGATATGCCCTCATATTCATTTGCATTTGTATAATTTAAAGCATTACTTTTATTAAGAGTGAACTTAGAAGTTTTTGGAGAAGTAGAGGATTTTGTTTTTCAAATTGAAAGGTTTTGAATATTTTATAGCTTATAAAAGGGTTTGAAAAGTCATAATCCATTAAAATCCTTGAAATTAGACTTCATGCATTTTGTAAGCATTTAAATCTCTTAAGGTATGACATGACATTTACAATTTAGAAATTCATGTTAATATTTTGAGCATATCATTAGAATTTTTTAGAGATAAACGTTGATTCCTTTAAGCTTAAAGAGTATGCATGAAAGATTATGCTTCACTTAATGGGAGTTTAAACTTTTCTTAAAAATGAATAAGTCTTGCTAAAATGTATGATTTTTTAAAGATGTGAAGAAATAGAAAGCCTTGCTTTTTTAAAATGAGTTTTAATGCCATGAATGATGCTTGTTTTATTTCATTTTTCATAAATGATTGAAAATTTTGGTATTGTAGCATTATGCATATACATAGGGGGAACATGGAATTTAATTTTTGAGTTGCATATTTCATTTTACAATATCAAGAAATTAAGTTTGTTTTTAATTCATGCATTGGTTGCTTTTGAAAAAGAGGGGGAGTAATGCATGTTTTTAAATTTTTTATGAACGGGGTGTTTCAAATTAAGCGATATGGTTGATTTATAGCATTTGATGTACATTTGACATGTTTATCCCTTTCTTGTGCTTGCTCTTTGTTGAAAAAGTTTTAACTTATGATAATGCATAAATTTAAAAGATGAATATATTGTTTTGATGATTTGAAATCATTTTGTGATAAATTATGTTCAAGTTAGGAAGAGTTGAATTAAATTTGTGAGTGATGGTTATGATCATGGATTTGATGTGTTATGACTCTCTTCATGCACTTTATGTCTTATTATATAAAGTTTGAATTTTTGGAAAGTGAAAATGCATAATCTAAAGGTGATTTATAGGAAGTTTGTTGCAAACTGTGAAATCTTTAAGTTGATATTTGTGAATTTTTGGAATATATGTAAATTGTTGCATAGTTTTTTATTAACTTAAGAGGATCTATTCAAATTTGAAAGACACCTTTGATATAAAAATTGAAATTTTAAACAACTTTTGTAGTTGTATTAGTTTTTTATATTATGAGAAGGTTTACTTCCTTTGTTTGATGATATGGTGATGAATTCCTTTTAAATAATTTTGAATTTATTGTACAATTCAATTATTGTGGGGATTATCCCCTTTTGAATTAGTAAGTGATGATTGACATGTTGATATATTGTTGATACTTATTGATTATGCTATTTAATGATATGTGATCAATTTAAGTGTGATTAACAATAGGTATTGTCTTGGACTTGTTTTGTTTTAATTGGTATCAATAAATCATTTTTAAATAATCAGTATCAAAATTTTGTGTAAGTTATCTTAGCCTTTTTGAAAGATGAATTGTGTTGTCAGTAGTCAAGAATTAGTCTCAAGTCTTATTTTAATAGTTGGTAGTGTCAAGTATATGTGATTTTCAGGTGTTAATCACTTTTTGATAGTAATTGGTGTCATTTTTTATGATGATGTGTTTTGAAATTTTTTGAAATAAGATTTTAGTTATATAATGGACCCCTTTAAGTTTTATGATGTTGTGTTTCATTTGTCATATTGTGTTTCATTAAGCGGGAGTGTATTTGAGAGAAAGTTTTTCAAATGGTATTGCAAATTCTGAAGTGAAAGTTTATTTGGTAGAAATAGGAAAAGATGTACGAATCTTTTCATATGTGATCCATTTTTATTGGTGTTGAATGTTATGTCTTTTTGTATGTGAAACGTTTTTATGACAAAAAGAGAGAGAATGTGAAATGTGTAATATTAGAACAGAGCAGTTAAATTTTTTGTGGTTTATATGTGTATTCTACTTATTACGTGCTTATAATATTAAATGGTTTTGTCATCATCAAAAAAGGAAAGATTATTGAACCAAGGGGTGATTCCACCTTTGTTTTCATGATGAACAAAAATCTTTATTAATGTGTTTATGGAGTTTATTGTGTTAATAAGATAGGTTTGTTAGAGAAGTGTCTTGAACTGTATAAGTGGAGCCTTAAAGTTAAAAAAAAAACATGATTAGAATACATGTTAAAGTATGTTGAAATGGTTAAAGATCAAAATGGAAGAGGGCATTGGATTGAACTTGAAGTTGAAAATAGAAGATAGAAGATCAAGTTTAAGATAATATTTTTAATAGGTTATTTAAGTGAATATTTTTATTTAAGTCTCTTTTTGGGCTTATTATAGTGGCTAAGAGCTCATATGATGCATATTGCATTCATGTTTATTGATCTGCATATAGGATTTATAATTAAGAGAATTATTGTGTGATTATTATATGTGAATATCCTCTTGATAGATGAAATTGGTTTTGGTGTTGAATTAAAGTGACTATGTGTGAATGAATGGATGACTAGGTTAAATTATTAGTGAATATTTGATTAATGAACCAAAGGTTGGTTCCACCTCTGTTTTGATGATGAAAAAATGTTTATACTAATGTATCCGTGGAGTTTGTTGTGTTTATTAAGATAGGTTTGATGAAAACAAGTCTTAAAGCATAAAATGAAGACTTAGAGTGCATAAATGTGAAGCCCTTACTTAGCGTTTATAAAGTATATGGAAATGATTGAAGACCAAGTTTATAGAAGAAGGGTGTTAAAAATGAACTTGAAGATAGAAGATAGCAGATCAAGTTCAAGAGTAGAATTTGATATATTGTTATGAGTGAGGTTATGTAAGTCTTTTTTTAATCTTACCATATATTGAAAGGGCTCAATCATGCATTTGCATTAATTTTTAATATGTTACATATATGATGCATAATGAAGAGGTGTTATTTGTACTTTATGTGTGTGAAATCTCTTAATGATTAGGTACATGCATTGTATGAATATATGTGTTAAATGAATGAATTGATTAAAGGATGAACGGATAAATAAATTGGTACGATTAATGATTTAATAAATTGGGTATGTTGGTATAACTTATGTCTTGAATTTTTTAAATTAGAGTTATATGAATTGGGTAGATTAATATGTTAAGGTAATTTGGTGAGATGAATGGATCTAATTGTGTTGAATTGTATAAATTATGTTTGATATTGATTATTTTATGTTAAAATATATTAGATTAGATCAAGAATTGAATTGGATTAAGTTTGGATGGAATTGGGTTAAATTTAATTTCTTTTGGGTTGAGCTGGACTGAGCAGGATCAAGGAAGTCTCAATCCTAGAGGGATCAATCGGTCGAATGTTGGTCGACTAACCCTAAGCATTTAGTCGATCGATGGTATTGAAAAAAGGACGAACGTTGAGCAACGGTCAGATTTTTCAACGAGAATATTAGGAAACATGACTATTGAGATTTTTTAGTATAAATATGTGTGGTGTGTGGTGTGTTTGATATGAAAAATATAGTGAAAGATTTATACATGTGGTTTAAGTATTCTTAAGATTATTTATGAAACTTTGGTGTAGTTAGTGAGTATATTTGTGAGTTTGGTGTTGCATTTCATATATAAGTTTTGTATGATCCCTTTTACACCTTGTTAAGTCAAGAGTTACTATTTTCTTAGGTATTGTGAAAAAGGTGAAAATTGTGGTTGAATGTATGTAAGGGTTATTCTTGAGCTATAAAAGAAGAGCATTGAGAGGTTATCCTTTAGCCTTAGAAAAGGGATTGATAGGTTATTCCTTAGCCTTAAAAGGAAGAGTGAAGATTATCTTTAAACCTTGAAAAAGGATTGTATTTTCTAACGTTATATGCTTGTTAATTGCAACAATGTAAAAATCTCTACAGTGGTCTTGAGGACTAGATGTAGAGGTAAGTGAATCGCTCTGAATTAGAATAAATCATTTGTGTCTCTCTTCCCTTACTCTTTTATTTTTATGATTTATTTTATATTTTATATTTTATTGGTATTATTTAATTTGATAAATTAGAATTGTTGTTTAGCTTCTTCGTTTAAATAAATTGGTAAAAGATTAGGTTGAAATATTTAGAAGAAATTTTTAATACCTAATTCACCCTCCCTCTTAGGTGCCATATAGGCCTAACCGTGATATTGAATATTGATAAGGTTTATGCCTTGTATGGATTAAATAATGAATGTGATAAATAAAATGGTAAGTTAATGTGGTAATGTATATGTTTGAGTAAAAAGATAAAATTGAAATTAATAAAATACGTTGTTAAGGAAAGTTAGTAAATTGGATGAGTATGATTGTACTAAGTTGTATGATTGTGATAAATTGAGTGACTAAGTGTCAAATATTTTCGGAATGGTTGGAATTGTTTTAGAATTTTGTAAATGAGTCAGGAGTTGAACTAAATTGATTTTGGTGTTAAAAATAGCCCTAAACTAGTCCCAACCAATTAAGGCACTAATCAGCTAGTGGACTAGATTTTCGACTAGTGTAAGCACTAGTCGATCTATCAAAGTAAAAATCACACACAATGGCTAGAAACTAATGTTAAAATGGTATTAACTATTTTGGAACATTGGGTAAGAGTCATGAATGGTTAATAAGTTGATTTTAGGCCAAAAATTTATTTTTTTTTTGTGTTTTTTTTTATTCAAGAAGTGAAAGAATCATTCTTATAATTATGTTGAGATTTCAAAGAGAATTTTTGTGAGTTTTATGAAGTATTTTGTATGACTCCTGTGATACTTGTGTGAGTTTATTACATTCATACATAAGTTTAGTGTAAGCCTTTATACACCTTAGTGAATTAAGAGTGACATATTTAAAGTCTTCTTATGAGAAGTGTGTTTATGAGAAAGAGAAGTTTGTGAAAAGGAAAATTACAAGTGAAATTATGTAAGAGATTATTCTTGATCCTTATGAAAAAGAAGAAAGTATTAAGAGGTTATCCTTAAACTTTAGAAAAAAGAGAGTTTGTAACGTTATTCTTAACCCTAGATAAAGAAGAGAGTGGTTATCCTTTAGCCATTAAAAAGGAGGAAAAGATTATCTTTGAGCCTTGAAAAAGGATTTATAAACTAACATTGTATTTTTATTGTTATAGTGAAAATTTTCATCAAAGTTTATTAAGGACTAGACATATGAGAAAGTGATCAACTCCAAACTAGTTTATGTCCTTATTCCCTTACTCTTTTATTTTTCAAGTATTTTTATAGTTTATTTAATTATTTATATTGTTTGAATAATTTTTTATTAGCTTCTTCTTTATTTTTCTAATTTGGTGTATTAGGTAATGAGGATAGGTAAACAGATGGATTAATTGATTTTTAATTGTAGAACTGTATGGTGGACTTTGTTTATTTTAGTACTTAATCATTTATTATAGACTAGCTATTTAGAATAGATTAATAGATAATTAGGGAACCAAGAAATCTACCATAGTTAATTGTGAGGATCCCAATTCTAGAAAAGGATTTTAGGATTGAATTTCTTGATCTTTAAGCTTATTACATAAGTTCACTGAATGACCAAACAATGAAATAATACCAATAGAAATAAGGTATTGATTTAACTACAATTATGTCTTGAATTAGAGAAGATGCACTAGATCTAGCCACATAAGATTTTCAGACCTAATTAATCTGTTGAAACTCTAACCCTTGACTAAAAATTGAGTATTGGTGAACTTTAATTTCCTCTTGTGATCCTTTACATTAATTTAGTATTTTAATTAATTAAGTAGTTAATTGAATTCATCACATTTTAATTGGATTCTCTAAATAATCATATATCGATCAACTTAGTAGTTACAGTAGATACTCGTGGAAATGAATCCTAGACTCAATTTAAAATCTACTATGTTACTTATGATAGTTTTACTTCCCTAGAGTTGATCTTGAGTTAAAATTGTGATTAAACTCAAAATGTCGTAAGATCATAAACAACAATTTTAGACATATGAAAGAGCCAAAGTAGACATCGTCGCTTTACTTCCTATCCTACTACTTTATAAGCCCACAAGCCATCAAATGATAGTAAGCGGGCCCAGCAGATGCCATCAACACCACCACTAACTCTAATAGCTACTCAATAACTAAAGTATCTACTACTCCATTTTGAGATAGAGGACCTGTTGCTCCATTTTGAGATAAAGGCGCAGTAGAAGTGATACCAAGCCTTCCACACTAGAAAACTTAAGGCATCTCACTTTATTGATTGGGACGTCCTCAAACAAGTGGAACTTTTCAATGGGGTATGGGAGATTCTCTCTTTTAATAAGTGTCTGACTTTTTTTTTACTACAAAGACCCTATCTACTAAGATGTTACCTTGGAGTTCATGTGTACATTAAAGTTCGACAACATTAAGACGTCATGGGAGAATGCTTATTTCCTCAATTTTTAGTTAGGAGGCATGGGCTATAGTATAAGCTATAACCAATTCAATGTTTACACTAGTTTTTACATATAAGAGTAAGTAGTAAGGTTGCACTCAAGTAGGGTCTCCATTGACCAGGATTTCCCTGACTTACAATCATAAAACTACTGGGTATCCATGACTATGATGTAGCCTTATCTTTCCACCAAATCTAAGGCATCTAGGTTGATTTCCTTATATGTGGCTCATGTAAAAGCTCTTGTACATTTATTGTATATAAGGAGAGAGAGAACCAATATGGTCACAAGGAAGGAATTATTCCTTATACATTATATATAATAATGGCGGAGAACTCACTTGGGCATCATTTTCATTTACTTGGTTTGCATGTATTTCTACTGGTAAAGTTTCATCATTATTGGTGGAAATTCAGTCATTACACAACTAGTGAGAGAGTTATGGGTAGCCCTAAATGCCTTAAACCTCATTGTGACAACCTGCCCTACCTCAGTGGTTATGGAGATTCTTTGGGCTATGCTTACGGTCGAGCTATAGATAGATAGCTAAGGGCAATACTTTGGACTTATAAGTGCATCATACGAGGAGTCGTTGACACAGGAGGACCAGAAAATGAGCCTTTAAAGAGTTCTAAGTCGACCTTCACTATCATCTTTCACACCAGCACATTACCCTCTTACTTATATTGAGACTTACATGTATTGGTTACGTGATATTATAGTGCGACTTACACAACACTTGAGAGTGGAGATTCTTTCCCAACTTACCTAACCAAAGGAGTTAGTTATGCAAGAGGAGCTGGTGCACTAACTATCAATGGTAGAGGAGGAGCTAGTTTGAGAAGATTACACATAGGGTATAAAGTTTAGAGAGTCAAATAAGCCTATAGCACTAATTATGATCACAATAAAGGATAGATAAGATCCACCCTCAACATGAAGGAGCTTGATGAATATAGTACAAAAGACAACAATGAGTCAAGAATCTCCAAAAGAAAGACCAAGAAGAAAATGAAGGATTAGAGTTAGAAAAACGAAAATAGATGAGCAAGATGGGGTTGTCAAGCTAACGACATTAAATAAGTAATTATTAGTAGGCAGCCCAAAGCCCTTTAGTTTTGTCTTATTTTGTTTTATGTTTATGTTATTTCATCCATCTTGATCTAATCTTTTGATAAGCTTGTATTTAACAATAATATTTAGGTAATGAAAATAAGCTTTGATTATGTTCTCTTTAAAAGCATTCAAATAATGGCATATAATTCCCTTAACTATGCCTACTTTTGGATTTCAACTTTCAAGGAAGTAATGTTCTCTTCTTTCACTTTACACTTATTATGCTTTCATTTGCTTTCACCCTCAAATTTAGGATAATTTGATTTAAGTATAAAAGTAAAGATGAGCGTGACATACTATTTATTTATCATTCACACTTGAGTTATTGGGAATCTAATTGTGATTTATTAAATAGCTCACCTTAAAATAGTTTTTATTATTTTTTTATTGCTAATTTGTATATTCTAATACAATTTATTTTTTTAATTAGTGAATATTAATCAACTCTTGAGTGATTTTTAATCCCATAGTTTTTTTCCTTTTTCATTTTCTTTTGAGTGCTTTACATGTGTTTTGTTACCCTTATATATGATATTAAGCTTCTAAGGCCATTTTATATGGATTGATATATGAATTTGGAATAAGGTTTAGTTTAATGTTTAAATATATGAAAACAAAAAACAAAAAACAAAATGTGTGCTTATTAAATAATTGAGCATATTTTCATTCCATTGGCCTCATATCAATAAAAATATTAAAGTAAAGAGTGGTGTTAGTAGCCATTTGAGAGGGAGATCTAGTTGAGTAACTAAGAGCATTCAAAACAAGGTATTCACCTTCGTGTTAAAAGGCTGGATGACATCTAAAAAAAGTTATAAAAAAAGTATCCTAGTTAAGTAACTGAGGACATTCATAATAAGGTGTTTGTCTTCGTGTCAAAAGAATAGGTGACTTCAAATTAAATACTCCAAATCTAATTTGGTTTTGTTTTTTTTTTTTACCATCCTTAATTAAATTTGTATGATGATCTCTATGAAATTACTTAGATGCTTGATGTTATGCATTACGGGTTATATTTATTAACAGTGTGATTGCATGTGATAACAATGTTTTTGTCATGATAAAGTTGTTATTTGTGAATTAGATCAAATGCATTAACTTATAATTTTTTTAACTCAATTAGCTTTCAATTCTTGATCAATATTGTTTTGAATAAAGTGTCTAAAGCAATGCTTAAGGGCAAGAAATAGTTTAAATATGAGGGTATTTAATAGCATCTAATATGTACATCTTTTAGGCATATTTTTATATTGATAATCTTAGGTTTGAGGGATATTTCCATGTAATTTATATGCATAATTGGTTAAATATAGAATTAGATGTTACTTATGTTATTTTGGATGAATGTATATATTTTTATAGGATGTTAGTGAGTAATTGGATACACTTTTGGAGTTATATGAGTCATGGAATCAAAAGGAGGGCAAGAGCATCAAATTATTTAGTTCTATACCAAATATAATGGCCATAAAGTGAACCATGGAAAGTGCATTAAGAAAAGACTAAGAAAAAAAATTAAAGAGGCTTATGGCCTAGTTCACGACCATGAGCCTAACCGTGAATGTACTCTAGAAGAGATCATAGCTTAGCTCACAACAAGCCAAGTTACGACCTATTAAAAAATTTTAATCTTGAGAAGCCCAAAGCTGCCCTCAAGACTCAATAAGAGAATTTTAAACCATCTTAACAAGATTTTGAGCAAGATTAAAGAAGAGAATTGAATCAGGATAAAAAGGATTAAAGATCAAGATTGTTTTTCTAACAAGAATCATATAAGAGTCAAAATTCAAGCTTTAAAACCATGAGCTTCTTCATCCTTATCTATTTTGTGATTGATGTTGTTTGTTTCATTATGTTTAGGAACTAATTTTTTTTTAGGATCTAGGTGTTTGTGAACCATAACATGTAATGTTTTACATTTTTCCTTTGATTCAATGTTGAATTTCTAGATTTTATCTTGGATTTACCTATGCAATTACTGAAATTGATTTTTGATTATCATACAAATGTAAGGGTCAATTTCAATTGTTTGATTTCATATGTTTAGATTGAGAGATCAGATGTATAATTAGATCAATCCATAGGTAATGATTTTTACATGAATACCTAAAAATAAGCTTACATGAGATTTTTATATTGGGCTGGAACATAATTGAAATAATATGTTTTATAGAACGAGTTAATTCACTCAATGATATTTTAAGATGAGGAGAACTTCTACTTAAGTTATTAAGTTGTATAGGAATTGTATAACTCAAGAGGCAATATGATTTAATTTAGGGAATGTACGGTATATTCCATTAAATTAAAGTTAAGCGATGAACACAAACATATCTTATAGGTATTAATCATTTAGTTCTTAACTTTTTGGTTATTTGTTAAATCTTGTGAAATTGCTTTGGATTTCTGATTTAACTGTTTAGTTTACTTTAATCAATCAATCACCAATTTGAATATGTTAGATAGAGAAGGTAAGAAGATTACTTATAGTCAATATAGTCCTTGTGGGATTGACAATCTGAACTCTTACAAAATTATACTACAAGACAATAAGTACACTTGCCTAATTGTGGTCTTAGCATTATTAGTGAGGATTTAGATTTATTTTATTTATTTAAAACTTATAAGTAAATTTAGATCGTATCAGTGACTTAATTGAGTAACTGAGGGTATTCATAAAAAAGTATTCATTTTTTTTCATAAAAAGCCTAGGTAGACAAACCTCTAATGCTCAAATTTAAATTTAAGCATTATTAGTGAATAAAGGATGTCAATGTGTTTGAAATTTGAAGCATGATATCTTGTGTATGTTCATTTTGTACAAGGACTTTTTAGTTTTGTGATTTGGGTTTAAGTCTGAAGAATCATTAAGTAATTGAATTGACTCGAGATTGGATGGGAATATTTAGCTATATAGCATTTTTTAATGATTGACTGACTAACGAAGAATTTTCAATGGTTATGTTTGATGAGTCTAACATTTTCTTGAAATTATTTTCTATTTCAGATTGAATGATGGATTAGTTTACTTAAACACAAGCAATTGCTTAAATATAGAGGAGTGTGATGTATGCTAAACATTTATTACTTTTGGCACTATTTTCATAGGATATTTCTTGTATTTTAGATTAATTTTGAAGGATTTGATACTTAATTTGAAAAGTAATATCACTTCAAGTCTTATTTTTGCCTATTTAAACAAGAGAAGCAAAATTGGAGATGGACCAATTTTGAGCAATTTTGGAAGATTAGGAGAAGCAATCTAGAACACAATATCAATATGCTACCCTATTGGTGTCGTGTTCATGATTGACACCTTTTGTCCTCCCTGCATAGCCTAACATGCCCCATGTTAACCTCATGTATAGAACAATACATTGAGAACCCTCCCATATAGGTCTTATGCTAGAGAAAAGGTTTTTAGAAAAGCGTAAAGCATAACACAACCTGAAACATGGTACCTTGGGATTATATAGTTCATTAAAGGAGTTAAGTTTATGGATTTGAAAAGGAAAAAGGAGGAGGAAAAATGAGTTTAGAAAGTAGGCGAAAAAGAAAGAGAATTGTTTGTTTAAAGGATAGGGGAAAAGTCATTCTTAATTCATTTTACACCAATTTTAATCAATATTTCATCATTCTCTAAGGATAGAATAGGATTTCAACAAGAATTCTTTGAATATTCAAGAGTCAAGGATAATGAGTTCTCTATTTTGTTTTCTTTATAGTTTTTGTGTTGATTTTCCTTATTTGAATATGGATTAAATTAGTAAACAGATTTAAGTAAAAAGGAACCTATGTGATACACTTTGATTTATCCTTGGTTTAATGAATTTTTTTGTTTTAGTAATTTATCCATATTTTTATATTAATTTAATCAAAAGAGAAAAAGTAAAAGATTCAGTATTTGATTCATGCATCAAGATTTAAGAGAAATGATGCCTAGTTATAGGATCTTCATAGGTTGGGGTAAATATTATCACTAATGAATTAAAACGTTCTTAGGTTAATTAGATTTGAAAAAGATTTTGGTTGATTTACCAATAGATAGAGATTGTATGTTTCGAGAGAAAATACAATCTAAGTTAAGAGCTCTTACCAATCTAAGAAACTAGAAGAATTCATTAAGTTAAACTAAAATAGAATGTAATAAAGTCCTAGGAAAATTCTCATTTAAATTTTGCTACTTCATATATTGATTTATTTGTGGTCACTGTTTTGCATTCATATTTATTTTTAATACTTTCTTTATTTTTTCATTCAATTTCCTACAATCATTGGTCTAACTTGTTAAGTTTGTGATTAATGGATATTTATTCGATGGTCTTTGTTTGATCGATTAATATGGTTTGTGCTATCTACAATTACGTTATACACTCGTGATTAAAATTGGAGCACATCAGTCTATCATATTATTGCCTCACCTTTTTAACTTGAGACCTCAAATCATATGTTTTCCAAAGTTTTTGGGTTAAAAATTATCCTAAGTATCCATGTATAATCGAATTCCCCGCCCCTTTCCATAGTCCATATATAGAATAACACAAATAGTAGTTATTTATGTTATTCTTTTCAAGCTCACATGTGAGAGGTTCGAGAGGATTTAGCACGTCTCTATTATTTATATAATTAAAATTCAGCTTAATAAAGCATCCAAAAGTGGCATGTTTGCTATCAAACTCCTCTTTTGATGGCTTCTCTCACAAGTTTAGCTATTGTTTCCTTTGTTACTTAACTATAGGGTTAGAGCATAAAGACCATTCATTTTCTAAAA
>JAOXYD010207623.1:0-20808 GCA_028565735.1 Pinacopodium congolense
CAATTCATGTTGCATACACACATCAATGATTAGCCTATATGTCACTTAGTTCAATTCCTAATATACTAAGGCTATAAGCTAATCAAGTTAATCACTAAAGCCACAATTCAACTCCTATATGCCTATATGCAAATGTTCATGCAAATGTGAGAGAGCCCTTTTCAAACATTGATTAAGATCAAGTTTAGGACACTTACATTTTAAGCCCTTTTCCTAAGCCTAACTAACTTGATCTTCTTTTCTTTATCATCAATCTTCTCTTGATCTTCAAGATCATCACTTGGTCTTTATCATTTGTTCCTTGATATCCAAGCTCTTGATCATCTAATGTTTAAGTTCTTCATTATCTTTAAGATGGCTCTTCTACCTTAAGCTTCACATATATGCTCTTACACTTCAAGTATGTGCCTATCTTATAAATATCAAAGACTTAAACATTAGTCATAATAATGTTTTGTCATCATCAAACACATGATTAGAACCACCTTGATTCAACAAATCAATTAAATAAACAACCCAAAACAATAAGATTTCATTTAATAATAATTTATCTAATTTATGCATTTTAATCAAATCACTCATTAAGAAGTTTATCAACATTCATTCATATCAAACACACAAAATTTCTTGATTATGCACCTATATGAATTTTCTAAATTATCTATCCATGAATGAGAAAGTGTAAGCCTTTTAAATCAACAAAATAAAATTAAGCAAAATTTACACTAAAAAGAACATAAGTAAACCTATTTAAAACTAATTTTCTTCTTCAAACTTTGAGACTTAATAAAATTTCTTTTTCCAATTCAAGACTCCTTGAGTGATTAAATTTGAAATTTTGTTCTTGCTTATCTTTTAACATACTTAAAACACAAGCATTAGCAATAAAGTTTATTTTATCATTACCAAAAATAATGTGGAATCTTCATTGATTCAACAATCTTGCCTCTTTTTTATGACAAAACTAAGTGATATTATAAACATAGTATAAACATTACATCAAGTAAATGATAAACTCCCCCTAAGTATCTCAGAATCAAGGAGTAACAATTTAAAAATCAAAATAATCTATCATCATATTTTTAATTTTTAAACCAAAAACATAATTTTCAATTTCAATTAATATAATTTGAGAATCAAAGTTCATAATTATGCAATTTTAAAAACAAGATTACTCCCCCTTAATTTATGCATTTAAAAAAGATATACTCCCCTTACATATAATATAATTTCACACATTTTACAACATAATATCACATAATTCTCTCCCCCTTTTTGAAATCACATATTTTGCAATGTAATAATCATAAAGAATATCATATGAAGAGAAATAAAAGCCAAAACCTTCAAGTGAAGGAGTCAATATTATAAATGAACAAAAAATGTCACACAACAAGAGTATTAAAAAATACAACAAAGATCAACTAAAACTATAGATAGCATTACGAGAGATTTGATAGAGAGGGAAGGGGGAAGTTAAGAGAGAATCTTATGAAATAGAGTAATTTGCTTGTCTATTTGGCTCAACAAATCATCGACCTTACAATGAAGAGAAGCAAACTTAGAAGGTGTGTAGACCCAGGTCAACTAGGAGCAAGCGCAACCACATCATCATCAACAAGAGAAACAAGAGTGGCGGAACGCTACTGTCGCTAGCGAGGTCGATTCATATGACCCTCATTAGTTTGAAAACCTATGCACTTTATGGATTTTTGATCAAAAAAGGAATAAGACTCAAAATCATCTTTTATAGGAGGGATATGAAAATGTTGGAAGATATGATCAAGAATGAGAGAATAGGGAATGTGTGTTCTTGGAGCTAAGAAAATAAATCATATTATGTAAGATGAAATAACCCAAATGGATTTTCTCACCAAGCATTAGCGTAGAGAGAAACCAAATATCATCATAACTTAGAACATTGTAATGACCAATAGATGAAAAAAAAGTTATATTTAATAAACAAATGATGGAATTCAAGAATAAAAGTCATATTTCTCACATCATTTGGTTTGTCTAAGATGCCTTCCTCACTTTCTAATTCAAAAATGGTCTTGACTCTCTTGGCTAAGGAGTGAGAGGCATCACTATGTTTTGACATACAATTATAATGAGAAAATATATGAGGGATATAACCTCCAATGATAGTGTTAATTATGTCTTTAGAGAGACGGATAGGAACATTTTCTAATTTAGACTAATAGCTATACTCATTATTTTCCTTAACCTCTCTAAGGTTTTAGTAGATACGTTTGACAATAGTGGGGAAAATTTTAGAAGAAAGAGTAAAGAGAGGCTCTTACCCTAGATCAATGAAAAATTGGATAAGACTATT
The DNA here is from genome assembly GCA_028565735.1 of Pinacopodium congolense. NCBI lineage: Eukaryota > Viridiplantae > Streptophyta > Magnoliopsida > Malpighiales > Erythroxylaceae > Pinacopodium > Pinacopodium congolense. The sequence continues at coordinate 2,336 of JAOXYD010207623.1, forward strand.
TTCCCTAAACAAGTCTAGTTAGGCAAGAGAAATAGTATGGTTGTTAGAGAGCTTCATAGAAGCATAATCCTAAAACTTGTAAGAATAAGCATCTAGGTAGTCATCCTCTTAGCTAGCTTGGAATCCCCTACTCCTAAAGGTACTACCACCTTGGATCCTAACCATAATGGGAGTTTAAACAAGTTGAGAATACAAGAACCTAAACAAAAGAGATTAAGAATAGCAATAAACACCTAAAAGAGCTATAGGAATGGATAAAGCGTATGGATTATTGCCTTGTCTAAAGTTAATAACACAACTTATAGGAATGCAAGAGCACATTTGACTTATTGCTTGAAAGATTTAAACCCTAAACATGCTCTTATATGCATATATGATATGCAATTTGACAAAAAAATAATTCAAGTGGGATTTAGCAAAAATTTTAGGAGACAACAAATACTAAAATATATAATTTTATTGAAATTTAAGAAACATTTTGTTAAAATAAAAAATTATGAAAACAAATTTTTGTCTTAAAATATTTCTAAGATCAATAATTTTATCAAAGAGACCCAATTGCAATAGTAAACATTTTAACAAAAATCTGTAATTGACTAGCTAATTTAGTTTTTAAAAAAATTGACTAAAAATGACCAAAATTTTGACTAGCCCAAACGAAGAGAATCTAAAGGAAAAAATTCAATTAAGAGAGTAAAAATCTTAATTAGGCATCTAATTAATTTTTTAGAAGATCAAAATTTATAAAAATAAAAGTTAAAGTAGAAATTCAAATAACCCTATGATTTAAGTCTGATTTTGGGGAACACTTAAATTGAACATAAACAAATGCAATTTGATGTCCTAAAACCTTAATTGTGTTTCTATTTGCATGAGAACTTAATCAATTCAGGCTAATTTCTTAATTTATGTCAAAAACCCTAATTCTATAAATCCTACCTATGTATGAATCCAAAAACTGAACAAACTAGATGAAGTTGAGATAAAATGACAAAGGGAAATGGATCAAATGGTTACCAGAAGGTGAAAGATAGCTTTGGAGTTGCCTAAAGCTTCACCGGAGGATGAGAAGGCAACGAATTAGCGGTGGCAACAAGAGGGAGGTTTCGATGGAGGTGGATGAAGAATGTTTCAGTAAGCATCAAAACTGAATTTGAAAGCTAAAAAAATCAAGAGAGAGGGAGGAGAAAGCTTAAGGAGACGGTGGTGATAGTAGAAAAGAGAGCAGGAAGTAAGAGAGAAGAATGAAGTAGAAAAGAGGAGGGAAAATTTTAAAAAATATGATTTTTTTAAACATCAGTTGATCGAATATCACCTCTCGGTCGACCAATCATAGGTCGACCTATAAGTCTATTCGATCAATCGAATGATCAATAATACAAATAAGTAAAGCAGAGATAAAAATAGTCAATTTCCATCCAAAATTTTTAACAAAAACAAACACAATTATTTAAGACAATTTTAACAATCACACTCTCATGTACATTTTATTAATAGTTTAGTACCTTTCAATTTTTTTTTGCCATTCCTTTTGATTTTTTTTTCTTTAGAACTTAATTCAACAATGGCTAATTATTCCTTTTACTCTTGAAGGTACCTACAAAATGTACAGATTTAATGAACTTTTGCTACCTATATCATTTTGGGTCTTAGAGTGTTAGTTTTGTACCTTTCAAGAACATTGGATGACACATTCACATTTCTTAATCGATCATAGCAAAAATATTTAACATGACCATACCTTTCACAATATAAGTAGAATAATGGAGTGAATGTCCTATATGCATTTCTAAGCCTATAGTCATGATAGAATCTTTGTTGAAAACTTTGTCTTGGTTGAGTAAAGGTTCTTTAATGATGCGTATACCTTCTAGAATTTTTAGTAATCATGAATGCATGATGCTTGGATTGATGTTTACTTGAAGATGTATTATAAGCAAACTTAGGGCTTTCATCTTCAAAATTGTTTCCCTTTACAAATATGGTCTTACTAGATGATGCATTGTTGCTCTATTCTAAACCATGTTTATCATTACCAACTTTTTGAATACTTAACATGGTTTCTAATTTTTCGTTTCCCTTAGTAAACTTTACAAGCAATTATTTAAGAAATTCTTCTTCTTTCTTTAAGGAGATATTCTCATTTACCAATTCATTGTTATATTTATTGATTGAGTCTAGATCTTTTCAAAGTCCTTTATTTTCATATTTTTATTCATCAATTATTTTCACGGATTCCTCATTTTTATCATACAATTCATTCTTTTTCTTAGTTAAGTCTTCTATGAATTATAATAACTTTTCATAAGTATATTCAACTTCAACTTCATCATTCAGGTGAGAAATACTTACTCCATTGTGAGCCATGAAGCACATGTTTACAACTTCTTCCTTTTCGGAGCCACTTGATTTAAACCATACTGCTTTTAAGGCTTTCTTCTTGAAGTCCTTCTTATCTTTCTTTTCTTGCTTATCATCTTCTTAAAGGTGTGGGCAATGTGACCTCAAATGAACTTTTTCACTACACTAAAAGAAAGTTACATTAGAAAATTAATTTTAAATGAATACTTAATTTATTTTCTACAGATTGGAGCCTTTCTCCAAATAAGCTTTCTTAAGGCTCTTGTAATGAGTGCGACAAATTCTTATTCATCATTTCCATAAAATGATTCTTCATTTTCGCTTTCCTCTTTTCTTATAGCTTTGAAGGCGATGTTCTTCTTTTTGGGTATCTTTTATCATCATTTCATGTGTCAATATCAAACCAATAAGCTCATCCATAGGGAGAATATTCAAATCCTTTGCTTTTTAGATTACATTCACTTTGGATTCCCATGATTTTGGTAGAGATTTTAAGATTTTCTTAACAAACTCAACATTTGAATAGGTATTACTTAGACCCTTTAAAGCATTAATAATATTGTTAAATCAAGCATATATAGTAGAAATTTTTTCATCTTGTGACATTTCAAACAACTCAAATTGATAAGTGAGCATGCTTATTTTGGTTTCTTTTACTTGGTTCATACGTTCATGAGTAACTTCTAAGGTATGTCAATTATCATATGTGGATTCACACATAGAGATTATATTAAACTCTTTTATAATTAGAGCACAAAACATACTATATAGGGCTTTACTATTTAAGGAATCTTTTTTCTTTTCTTCGATGCTTAACTAATTATCTTCTTTATGAATAATTTCATTTTCGATAAGTTTGGAAGGTAAAAAAGTCTTTTGTGAGACAACAAGCTATAAAGCCATACTTTCATTTCTTATTTAATGTCTTATCCTAGTCTTCTAATACAAATAATTGTTTCCATCAATATAAGGAGCTCTATGAGTATTTTGACCTTCAAGACAAGAAGAAGGAGCAAAATTATACATCATGTGTGCTATAAAATCTTTACTCACTAATTCGTTAGAATTAATATAATATGATACCTACACTCTGATACCTATTATTAGCCGAATATGGCACCTAAGAGGGGGTGAATTAAGATTTAAAATGATTTGTCTGATTGATTAAGATAAGGAAGCTTATATAACAAAAACTAATTCACAAAAACAATCAATCAACAAAATAAATAAGTGGGAAAAATTAAAGAGAAAGGGAGGAAAAAATATACTGAATTTATTCTAGTTCAGGGCGGTCTACTTACCCCCTATGTCTAGTTTCTAACACTACTATTAAGATGATTGCACTATTTCAACAAAAAGTACAACGTTTAATCTTACACTCCTTTTCAAGGCTTAGTGATAACCTTTCACTTAATTTCTTTTTTCTTAAGCTAAAGAATAACCTCTCATACTCACAAGAGCAATTCAAGAGTAATGCTCTACTAACCTTACTTTGTGTATAAAAAAAGGCTAAATAGAATGAATGCATAATAATAAAGTGCCTTACACAAGCATAACTCACAGCAACCAAACACACATTCAAACAAATTTGATTGAAAACACTCTAGTAATATCTTGCTTAACCTCTTTGTATATGTGTCTATCTATGACTTTGTTACTAAACATGATTAAACACGCACTATTTATACTGAATAAGACATGAAATAGCCGTTGTATAATGGATATATTATCATTATAATGGTTAATATTTATAATTGTTATGTAAAATGTCAAATTCTAATTTTTTACGTCATTTTTATTAACATTCAATTGACCTATAGCTAAGGTTTTGTCGACCAGACAAAGGTTGGCATTTGATTGACTGTTATTTACCATTTGTTCGATCGATCTAAGCAAATCAGTGAAACCAAATACTTTAACCTTAAAACAATTTAGCTTAAACCCAATAAGTAAAAACAAGTTAATTAAAGAATAAAAAATAATAAGATTTCATTTTATAATAATTTATCTAACTTATGCATTCTAATCAAGTCACTCATCAAGAGGTTTATCCATATTTAATCAAATCAACACACAAAACTTCTTGATTTTACACCTATATGAATTTTCTAAATTATGTATGCATGAATAAGTATAAGCCTCTTAAACCAGGAAAATAAAATTAAGCAAATTTTATATTAAAAAAACATAAGTAAACCTATTTAAAACTAATTTTCTTCTTTAAGCTTTGAGTCTTCATAAAATTTCATTTTCCACTTTGAGACTCTTTAAGTGATCCAACTTGAATTTTGGTCTTACCTATCTTTTAACACACTTTTAAAACACAAGAATTAGTAATAAATTTATTTTGTCATTACCAAAAATAAGGTGAAACCTTCCTTAGTTCAACAGGTGTACTGCAATATGATACTCTAACTTAACTTGACATTTCTTTCATTGTGGATAAGCTATGCGACTTCATACGTAATCTTATTGAGGCACATTAGATGGCTACTAACATCTCCTTCAATATCTTAAACATAAGTTTACTTTGCATGTTTACAGATAGTAACTAAGGTGGCAGCAAATATGATGGTCACTATATAGGTGTATTTGCTATTTATTTTGGTAATTCTTTAATTTAATAGGTTTCTAAAATGAAGCCCATAATTGCTCTTTCCTCTAAGTTGAAGGCTTTAGCGGACACAATTTTTGAACTTCTCTAGATTAGTTTATTTTGTGTTAATTTCATATTATATGTTTGACATTACCCATTTTATAGTGTGATAATGTTGACACATTATATTTGACTGCAAATCTTGCTTTGTAATTAAGAAAAACATAATGATATTGATTATCATTTTGTTTATGGGCAAGTTGCTAAAAGGAATATAAATTTCATTTTCTTTCTTCTTCAAATCAAATAAGGAACATTTTTACAAGCTACTGGGGACTCTTCATTTTTAGCATCTTTTCTCCTTACTTCAAATACTTTCTTTTTCACCCTACTGGAAGCAACTAAAAGCATATAAGTTAAACAACTAAAAAGAACAACGCCATTTTACTCTCTAGATTGGATGCCTTTCTATTTTTGGCACATAGGTGAAAGAACATAAGAAAAATGGTGCAATTAAATTGGCATTGTTCTACTATCTATCAAGTGTTGTTTTGCTATTATCTTGAAGAAAATATTACTGTCCATTGTCTTATAGGAGGTGTTATGGTTTAGAATCTTCTTCAATGTAGTCATCATATTTATTATGTAAATGTTTTCTAATTATAGGTGATATTAAGGCTTAGAATCTTCTTTGATATAGTCAACCTATTTATTATGTAAATATTTTCTAATTATAGGTGATATTATTTAATCCCCTAATGACACCTATTTCCATATTGTATTCTTTTCTCACTTAAGATCTTGGTCTTATATAAATAGAAAATGTACATCTACCTCCATTATTCTTATGTAGTGATGTTGAGTCTTAATGTATCTTGAATAATAGTGATACACTAGATTCTTTGTCATAGCAATGGTTGAATAATTTTTGAAAAAGACAGTTGTTCCATGTTACGTTTGCTTCATACCATTGAATATTTATTACAACCAAATTAATTAGTAGCCTCTTGAAGAAACAGTCATATACTTGACTTTTGATGAGGATAAAGCAGTAGATAGCTACTTCTTTAGTCTCTAATAGATAGCACTTAAAACAAGATTGAAAATGTAGCCATATTTGCTCTTTCGATCATCAAGTAAACCAACAAAATTACTATTGTTAAAAAACATAACTCAAGATAGTTAGCATTATTATACCAAATCTAATTAGTGGTAGTTCCTTTTAAATATCTAAGTACCTTTCTAGTAGCACCACAGTGAATTTTGATAGGATTTTGCATGAACCATAATAATTAAGTTGTTGCTTAAATGATATTAAGCCTATTTTTAGTTAGATACAATAAGCATCCATCAACTCTTTCAAACTCATCTTCTGGACCAAACTTTTGATTAGTGTTGAGTGATATTTTAACAATGTTACTATCTTACATTTAAAATTTCACAAGTAGATCTTTGTCATATTTTAATTAAGAAAGAAATTCCAACACCATTTTGAGTCACTTCTAGTCTTAAAAGATAGTTTATTAATCCTAAATCAGTCATCTCTAACTCCATGATCTTTAATCTCTTAAAATCCTCCGTTGAAGCAACACTATTAGTAGTATAAATAAAATTATCTACATGTAAACACATAAGTACCTCATGATCTCTACGAGTTTTAACATAGAAATTTGACTGACTTGAACCTTTTTTAGGTTCAATCTTATTGAAAATTCATCAATTCTTTAGTTTCATGCCCTTTGTGCTTACTTAAAGCCATATAAGGCCTTCTTGAGTGGATGTACCTTCTTTTCTTGCCTTTTAATTTCATAACTTGCTGGTTGTTTACAAACACTTCCTCATCTAAAGTACCATGTAAAAATATTGATTTAACATCAAATTGATAGACATGGCATATATGATGTGAGTAATAGCCAAAATTGTTCTAATCATGTCAAATCTAGTTACAAGCATAAAAGTTTATTTGAAATCAATACCTTCTTGCTATATGTAGATTCGTTCCACCAGCAGTGTCTTATGTTTTTTTTATTGAAGCATTAGGTGTGAATCTAATCTTTTAAACACACTTAAGACCAATTTTTCATTGTCATTTGGTTTAGGAGAATATAGTATTAATTACTTTAATCACTTTTTTTATTTTTTTTATTATATTTTATTTAAAGTTTTGATTTGCATACCTATTTGTTTTTCTATTATCGCAAGTAATCAAACAAACGACTAATGTGTGATCATCAATGGGCACTAGAATGCCACTAGAAGACTTTAATATCATTGTTGATAGCTCATTTGAACAATAAGGGGAACCATATCAATGATTCTAACTTGTTAATTAAAGTAGCTTTAGGAAGAAATGAATAGTAGATAGATTATCACCACATTTGAAATAACCATTATAAGTCAAAATGGACATATAGTCCTAGTTTCCCATAGTGTGGAGTATACTCAATGCTTCCATTATCGGATTACCATTATGAATAAAAAGAGGAGTGTAGGATGTAAAAGCTGTTACCTAATGCAATATCAATATTTGAAGATCAATTCGAATGCATTAAGGAAGTTCAAAGAAAACAAGAAGCCTCTCTCCATTAATTAGAGATGCAGATTGGGTAGATTGTAGAATTCGCACAACAACAATAAGAAAGCTTGCCTAATGATAATACTAAGAGCAATCCCTGAGATTATGTACATAGAGATATTTCATAAAGTGGTACGGAGTCATAAGTTGAACTGAATGGATATGAGGTTATGACCAATAGCCTATATTAACCAGAAGACCAGTTTACATATAATGTAAGTCAAATTCTATCATATACTAATAAACAATTAATCACAAGTACTTGTGAATAATCCTCAGGTGCAAATTGAGTAATTGTAGAGTTTTCTTTATTGTGTACCAATAAAAAAATTTCACATTAATGAATTTCAATTCATAAAATCATTAAAATTTGTAATAAAGAAAAGGACACTTACATTTGTAAACGTTTTTGTTAGGCTCTCCTTATTACATTTTCTTGCATTTTGTCCAACATTATCATATTTCCAACATTTTTGCCCTTTCATTTTTTAGAAAACTAGTGGACATTAATCACATTCTTTGGCTTATATTTGGCTTTTGTTTGTGTGGTTTTAGGACTTCTTAGCATAACTCTCTAAGAAGGTGGGTTCATTTGTCCAAGTCTAAAATTTGTCCAGAAAATGATGCTCGCACGAGCTCCATTACATGCTAATACATACTTTTAAAACCTAGGAATTTGTAGAAATCATTTACAAATGCCTCCACCCTTTGCTTTGAATGATTAATAGCATTTATGACATGTTTACTTGGATAGCAATACGTGTCTTGCAACTACATTTATGCTCTCTACCAATCTTAGCAATATGTATTCCATCATATTTTAACACTTTATGTGCCCCATTTCCATTCAAAGTTATTCTCCATTACATAACTTTTTTTTCTTTAATTTTTTTGACAATAGATGGTGTAATGATTGTCTTCCATCTATATATAGATGATTTCCTACCTATACATTTTTTAACTTAAAAATGATTCTTATTGTTTCATGTATGCTAACGATAAGTCTGTCTTTAATTGAGAAATTCCACTTATTGAATGTTGTTCTCATATTATTATGAACTGGGAACTTTGATTAAAAGGATTGATAACATTTAGCCCACCTCTCCTTTGGGTATTCTATCAAAACTATCATGCATCCATGTTTTATTTATATAGTCTTTTCAGATTCTTATTGAAATATTTACAAATCTTGACCATGCATAATTTCAAAACTACTTTGCAAGTCCTTCCACTTTAATTCCTATGTTATTTATGATAAATGTGTCTTTCATACATTTGATGTCTTGTAAAAAAGTATAGTAGCTTTTATAGTTTTTCCAAATCCATATAATAATGAAATACAAATGAATTAGTGTAAGGAATCATTCATATAAAAAAATTTTTAATGTCGCATGCAAATTACCTTTTGCATGTTAGATATTACAATAAGTTCATCTCCATCATTTAAAGCCAAATCTAACACTTGTAAGTTCGTAAACCATCTTCAAGAGTCAATGTTTTCTATCATCATAGTTGCCTATACTAAGAGATGCATCCCTCCATTCCCATCCCTTTTAACAACAATAAGTAACTAACCTTGAGATTTTCTTCAAGAAGCGATCATTGAGTTTAAATATTGACCTTAAGTGCTTCCATCTTCTTTTCACGCTTCAAAGAAAATGCAAAATCTTTTGAACAACATTAAACATATTAAAATAAGTTAAACCTACAAGTTTTCACCTTAACCAATCAATTTAAATTTCCATAAAATTTTATATAAAACTGAACTAATTAGTAAACCAATTTCATATTAACCTAATTAAACTAACCAATTTGGTTCAATTTCTAAAACATTGGTAAAATTTTATGTTATTATTATTATTATTATTATTATTATTCATTTCCTTAAACATAAATGACATACTTTGAATAAAAATCTACCAATTTTTTCTAATAATAAGTGGCCATCATAATTTTTTTAATGAAATAACATCTAAAAAGATCTGAACAAAAATCATCGAATGATTTATAATAAGAAGTGATCATTAGTGGTTTTTATGATGGCATGTAATTGTTCCTTCCTTATATGTTTATTGTGCATTATTGTTTCAGTGTAATGTCAACTTTCCTGGCAACCATTGTACATAGCTCAAGCGTATTGCCTATACCAAGCAACAGTGCCTAAAAACCCTTCAACCATAACAATAAGTTAGAGCTTCATAATAACAAACTAACCCAAATCAATAAACATAAGCATTGTCTATCAGCTTTGTGATTGTGTTGAAAGCGTAGTTAGCAACATAAACTCCTATTGAAATTAAATAGAATTTACTAATTTTCCTTAAAAATTAACTAAACTTTAAAAATTTGATGCTGCTTATACAGGAGTCTAAGCCAAGTACATCACCACCATCGTAAGTGATGTTGATAATGGCGGTGCCTATGGAGTAAGGAGCATTGATGGTCGATTTAAGAGCCATAGAACAAAGAAGACTAGGAAGCTTGAAACTCTAAATCACATAAACGAATTCAACAATGAAAGAGATAGCACTGAAGGTACTTAATGTTTTAATTGAATTTTACAAGGAAGCCTCATTGACTTGCTTTTTTAAGTTACATAATTCAACCAGCCTTTAGTTTAGGGGCCGTTTGGTATCACTTCTATTTTTTTATTGTTGTTTTTTTTATTGTTTTTTTGTTTTTCTTATAAAGAAAACGAAAACCTGTTTGATTTATATTTGTAATAAAAAAGCATAAAAAACATGTTTAATTGGGATTTATAAAACATATATAATTTAATAATGATAATCAAATATGAAATAAATTTAAATTACTTAACCAAAATACTCTTATACACCTTAAAAACAAGAAGCCTCTCTCTATTAATTTGAGATGCAGATTGGGTAGATTGTAGAATTAATTGCACAACAACAATAAGAAAGCTTGCCTAATGATAATACTAAGAGTAATCCCTGAGATTATATACATAGAGATATTTCATAAAGTGGTATCGAGTCACAAGTTGAACTAAATGAATATGAGGTTAAGGGTAATAGTGATGAGAATAATAATAAGGAATCTACAAAAGAGTTTACATCTCATATTCCATATCTTATAGCATCAATGGAAGAGTTCATTAATACTCTATAGTTTTCCTATTGCTAGTCGGAGAGTTCGTATTATGATCCATTACTGTTGTTTCTTGAGCAAAGGAGACGAAGTGAGAGAAGAAGTCTAGTTTTAGTTAAACTAGCCTAGAACTATGTACATAGGTGAAACATGCAAATTCTTTAACATTAATGTCCAACTAAAAGATGTTAAAGAAGATCTTGTTAGAAAGTAACCCATCCCTTATCATATTTGTTTTTTTTTCTTATTTGATTTCTATTATTTTCTTTAATATCTTATGTTTTACATATTATTGCCCCTTATATGTGTTGAATGTAATTATTACAGGGTACAAAAAGGATGAGAACATTTGGAGCTTGATAGTCCATTAAAAAAGATAGGAGTAATTAAAAGGTATAAGTACAATGACACATATCAATGATATCGCTGTTATTAATGAAGAGCACCTATGCAATTATGGAAGGGTATAGAGGATAAATTGACCCTAAAAAATGGTGTTGTTGTTCTTAAGAGAGTTGTTATTGAGGTATGATCAGCTGATAAACGCATATTGGTAGATTACATTAGTGCTGTTGAGGCATATGTGTAGCGCTGGTATAGGTAAGAAGAACATTGGTTTCTTATAGTGCTATTGAGCCTCCTACATAATGCCACTTTATAAAAAAATCGCCCTATCTTTGGGAATATCTTTAATCATCTGATCTTACCCAGGCTCTTAGCATCGCTTATTGCCATAAACTTAAGGGATAAGTGTATTTTGTTTTTTACGTTATATTTTAGTTTTTTTATCTTATGGATCTATTTATATGATGTCCACTTACTCTTACGGTTTTAGTTTCACCAATTAGTGGTACAACTAAATCAGTTCACATTTATTGAAAATCTCATTTTTGTACTTCTTTAAAGTTCTCTTAACCAATCATTAATCATGGAAGTTCATTTATTCTCCCATACTCCCTTCCTTTGTTTTTACTTGTTTTATTTAAATATTGATGATAATGTTTATATTAAGTGTAGGACAGGGATTCTAAACATATAAAATGTTATCTTAAGCTTATCAATTTTATCATATCTTTCTTAGTAGGAACTAATTTATGGAAATATATTTTTCTTTAAAAGCCTAACATTGAAGATATTCAATATGATTTTGATTATTTTGGTGATTCAAGATGTTTATGTGACTAATTATAAGTATTGGTGAACAAATGAATTTATTTGTCTTTATGACTTCAGAGAAAGAATACATAATAAACATCATGATATTTTGTATGTAAGATGCATATACATAAGTAATAGTGACTTCTTTCAGACATTTTTATCATATAAAAAATTGAATGAAAATGAAAAAAAAAGTGAATAAGTGAGCATAAAAATTTCACTAAGTTGACTTTGCACCAATAAAAATGTCAAAATTAAAAAGTGGTGCTAGTACACATTTAATGATAGTGACCTACTTGAAAACCCATGGGTATTCATGATAAAGAGTTTATCTTAACAGAAAAAGGCTAGGTGAAATCTCAAACAAGCCTTCAATGCTCTCAAGTAAAGTTTATATCTTATTAATAAATAAAATACATGAAAGAATTTGAAAGTTGAATTATTTTATTTTGTATATATTTATTTTTCACCTAGAATTAAGTTTTGTGAATCAATTTGAAGTTTCAAAAAGCATGAAGTCAATTAAACCAACTTGAAGTTAATATGAGTAGTTAGTTATATAACATTTTGATGATCCTTGGTGATTAAATGAGTAAGGAAAAATTTTCAATGGTTATGATGGGTCTAGCAATTTTCTAAAGTTATTTTATATTTGAGATTAGATGATGGATTGGTTTTTCTAAGGACAAGCAAATGTTTAAGTGTAGGAAAATTTGATAATGGAAAAATTAAATAGTTTATATGATATATTACTTGATTTTTTTCGTTTTTAGATATTAATTTCCTTACTCACAAGTAATTTTAACAAGTTTTGAACTATGCTTCAAATTTGAGGGGTTAAGTGTCAAAAGGAAGACTAAAGAACATAAAGAGAAGAAAAGACATCAATTGGGTTGTGCCTTAGGTAAGTTAACTGAATGAGGAGATATCATTTTCATAAGTTTTCTTAGTCTATACTTCTCGAGAGCTTTTACGTTGAATTCATTTTATTGATATTTATATATATTATTATCTAGATAGGAACCTTTTAGATTTGATTATAAAGGAATGATCTTTTACTTTTAACTCAAGCGGTTTGGTTTTTACTATTATTTAAATTTTTATACATGATTAGATTTTACTATTAGAGGAAATATTTTGTCCAATTTAGGTCAATTGTCTTAGTACATGAAAAATCTAAAGGAAACCCCCATCTAGATAACTTTACTCAATTGAGTAAAGTTCTCATCACTACTTTACTTGATCTACATAGTCAATTAGTCTAGTAAGTTAGCTTTAATTCAATATTTAATTATTATAATAAATTATTATTGAGTTAAAAAATAATCTGAAGGTTTAGACTAGTACTCATTAAATTCTCATAAGAAGGATACTCAACTCGTTAATATATTAAAGGAACGATAGATGCACTTACCTAGAGTTGTGAGGTATAGAAGTAGGTCGTTTTTTATTTAAAACTTCACAAGATCATTGATAATGTTTCATTTATTCATAAATTTCCATTAAGTATCGTCATTTCCTTCATGAAGTTAATGAGGATCTTGAATTATAATTAGAAGTTGAAGGTGTATAGCTAATATAACCTAGTAAAGTTGTTAAAGATGATGAACTAGGTGGAATTGAAGGTAGTGAAGAAGAAATATGGTCATCAATATTGGTGTCATCAATTAGAACTAAATAAAGGATCATAGAAATAATATCCTTTAGTTTCAACACTATAACCAACAAATATACATTTGACATTATTATCATCACATTTATGGCCTTATTGAAAATGTATAAGGACTTATGAAATGTAATAAAATACTTTGAAATATGATAGTTTTGTTTTCTACCCATACCAATTTCAAATGGTGTTTGATGGTATAGTACTATTTGTAAGCCTTAAAGGCACTCAAAGGGGGAGGGGGTGAATTGAGTGATTAAGAATTTCTTTAACTAACTGAACTTTCCCCCAAAGCAAAATAGTTTAATATGCTATACAAATGTGAATGCTACTTCGATAAAAAATAAATTGATAGCCAAACCACACAACAAGTAATAGTAAAAGAGAGAAGGAAATAGAAAGATATAAGATTTTATAGAAGTTTGCCTACCACAAAAATAAACTACATCTTCTCTCCAATTACTTGTTGGATATTGTTTTTTTAACTAACAACTCAAATCCAAATACAATCTTCTTTTAAGGTGAAGAGTAACTCTTACAAGAAAAATCTTTTCAAATTAAAGAGGAGCCTTTACAACCAAAATCTTTTAAGAAAAGGAGGAACCTTTACAAGACAAAATCTTCTTATTTAAGGTAAAGAGAAACCTTTTGACTAATCTTTATATGACAAAAAGGAGCCTTGACACATTTAAACAATCCAACAAAACATTAATCCTCTTGTCAAGTTACCAAATACACTTAAATACGTGTTTCATTTAAAACTTAATTAAACTAATGGCTCCAATTGCTTTCATAAATGATATGAATGATTAATAACATTCTTTAAATCTTAAAAAAGCTTAATATTATAAATTTAATGCACTAAAAAGTATGATAATGAATTATAATCTCAAAAATCAAATAAAATAATTCTAGACAACTTCAATAGATATGAATATAATGGCTTCAAAATAATTAAATGAGCCTCTAAAAATTTACCAAAATGGTCAATAATACTCTTGAAGACTTAACCAAACAGAAAATAGCAATTTAGAAGCAATCAATTTAGATTGGAATGTCTAAATATATGAATGAAACTAGTGTATGTAAATCTAGATAGTTTTGAATAACTTGTGAATTTAGAGCCTAAATAGACAATATAATGGTGAAAAATCAAACCAAAAAAATTTGGACAATCTTGAGATCTTAAGTAAACTAAAAATAATAAATGTTCACACCAAAAATTGATCTAAATAGACAAATTTGAGATTAACATAAAAATAGAAAAATCAAAGACAATTTTATTGTATCTAGAAAAAAAACTCCAAATATATGAAATGTTCTTACACAAATTTGAAACAAAAATTAAAAAAAAAAACTTTAGGACACTTAAGTAAATAGAAAAAAGTTATTTCATAATTTTAGAAGCAAATTCAAACAAGAATCATGTTTAAAATAAGAATAGTGAAATTTGAGGCAGTTTTGATTTATCTGGAAAAATAAGCTTAAAACATATGAAATAATCTTCAAACAATTTGAAATAAAACTTCAACAAACTCTAGGACACTTAAGTTAATAGAAATAATAATTTCACATTTTTAGAAAAAGATTAAGATAGTAAGAATAAATATTAAATTCAGAACATGACAAATACAAATAGAAGAAAAAGAAACAATTTTTTGCTATAAGTGAGTTTAACTTTTAATCTATCAAAATAAATACCCTAAAATATGAAACTATAATCAAACAAACTTTTAAACACTCAATATAACTAAAAAAAATGAATTCATACAAAAAAAACTAGATTAAGATTGAGAGGGACCAAATTAAACTAAAATAGTAAAGAAAGAAGGCAAATAGTGAAGGAAGCAATCTCAAGGTTTAAACAATTTTTGTCTTTCAATCTTATTTCTAGAGCTTCCAAAATACTTTGAGTGTTTAGAGATAGTGTATATATGGTTATAAAGGGTTTTAAGATGTTTAAGTTGTAGCCATAACTATTTGGAAGCCAAAAGAGACATTTAATCCCAAAAAGGAAATAAAGATCTGTTAAATACAACTTTGAGTAATCTACCTTCTTAAAGCTTCAATCAATGCTTTGAGTGCTTAAAAAATGAAATAAAATTATAGGGCACTTTTAAGACTGTAGTCAAAATGAGTATAATGATTTTAAAGCAATAAAAATGATTTTAATAATGAAAAATCATATTAAAGGATGATAATTCAAATATAGATAGATTTGAGGTATATAAAAAAAAGCTTAAACCAAATGAATTTTAATTCTAAAATCGCAAAAAAAATGACTAAAGTAATTATTAATTATCCAATCATTACATAAGACTTTAAACAATATTTAAAATATAATTTGAGACTATATGAATAATTAAAATGATTCAATGACTATGTTATGAAAACTCTATGCAACTTTTAAAAACTATATGCAATGCATGATCAAAATTGAGCCCTAGATCAATTGAAAAATAAGTAAAAAACTTATAATTATATTAAAAACAACCTAATTAAGGTCTTGTAGCTTGCATCTCTCTCATTTTTTCTTTAGCTTTATCTTTTTCCTTCAAACTTCAAGCTTTACAAATGAAATTATCTTGAAATAAACTTATCTTTGAATGTCAGGGTATAAATTTAAATTATTAGTAATAATTATATTTTGTTATCATCGGAATTAAGATTGGAACATCCTTTAATTTAACACTATTATTAGACTTTGATTAAGAACATAGGCTATTGTGTGAACTATTTCTACATAAAAATATTTAGGAAAACTTGTTGTAATCGAGCTTTTGGCTATCTTTATAAGGCTTTGATTTTTTCTCTCTGTCACTTTATTTTATTATGGTCCATAGCCAGTTATTAATTACTTTAAAATTCTAAATTCAACACAAAATATATCAAATTCATTTGAAAGAAATTCACCACTAAGATTTGTACATCGAATCTTTAAGCAATGCCCACTATGCTTTTTTTTTTCAGCTCTTGAACTTCTTGAAGCAAGTTTTTTTTTAATTTATCTTTTGCAAAATAAACCCATATGAACCTGTTATAATCATCAACAAATATAAGGAAGTGTTTCTGTTGAGAGAATGGATTCTCACTAGTCCACACTCGTCTGCATGCACTAGTTCCATGGGTTTGAATGCTTTTCTAGCCTTTCCTTGAGGGAAATGCTCTCGACGTTACTGCCTAAAAGCAACGTCCTAAAAACCTAGCTTTCACAAATTTCTTAACCTCTTGAAACTTGAGGAATTCCATCAACTAAATTTTGGTTAGACAAATAAGACAAACTTCAAAAATTTAAATGCCCATATCGATAATGCCATAGTCAATTTTTGTCTTCTAAAGATGATTTGAAAGCATGCTAGTCACCATTAAAATGAAAAAGAACAATGTTATGTTTGGTCATTGGTACTTTAAACAATAAATTCTCCTTGCTTCAATCAAATTAAACAGCACAAGACATGTTCTCAAAGACATGTGACTACCCATTTCTTAAAAACTGTTCCACACTCAAAAAGGTTGGAGTCATGAAGAGGAACGAACATCTTTAATGCATTTATTATTCATTTGCACATCACTTTTCCATCCACAAACCACACTTTTTTTCCATTTTTATTGCCGTAGATTGATAAAAGCTTCTAAATTTGATCTTATATGATTGCTGCGTCCACTATATATGAATCATGCATTTGAAGAACACATCATTGCTATATGACAAGCAAGAAAAGCATCTGAGGGACACATCATCGCTATTCGGCAAGTAAGAAATAGACTTTTGCTTGCATCATTTGCAACTTTTTCAACAAATTTAGCATGCTTTTAATTCTTTTCCTTCAATCTGCGAAACCTTTTAATATGCCCAAATTTATTACAGTAATAATATTTAATTTTGCGAGTTTTACTTATGATCTTGATTTTTACCACCAGATCGTCTACCACCTCTGTCTCCTTACTTTTTACCGTAGCACCAGGAGTTTTACTTATGGTGCTGAAGGACCCTGTCTATTTGGTGCTGAAGGAGCTCTCCTGGTGACATGATAACCCTCTTGAAGACGACGAAAATAAGCCAATCTGGACTTAATATAGCCTTGTTCTCCTAAAAGATGGCGACTGTCAAGCTCCTTCCTTCCACTTGGATTGTACTCGGACATGGTGCCAAGCATCATGATTATAATCATTAACGTAACTAAATATCCCTTCGTGGTTTTGCTTGCCATAAGTTTGGAAACTTTGTGTATCCTGAAAAGTACGCTAGATATAATTTGTTATGAACGTGCAAGAAGATATTCTCATCACAACTTGTGCAAAAATAAGCAACTGAAACGCATATTCATGCACAAACTGTCTCCTAACACACGTTCAAAACGTTTTTCTGAAGAAATCCACGTATGAGATTCAACAAGTGTGTTTTTGGGATCGATTGAAGAAATGTGAAGGACAGTTGGAAGATTTTACGTTGAAACCTTAAATGATTATAGGATACTTGGAAGGTCTGGTGGTGGGTGAGCCTTTATTTATAGTTTTCAAGGGTGGAGGGAAGATGAATAGTAGGCTTAGAATAGCTTTTTCTAAGCCCTGAATTTTGACTACCAACTATGGATTTAATTAATGCTCTAATCGAAGACCAACTTTTGCTAAGATGAAAATTGGTAATTGATTACTAACATCACAAGATCAGGTAATATTTTAAGATTTGAATGTTATCTAAAACAAATTTATAATTTGTTAATAATAATTATTTATTTCAAAATATTTTTAGGAACTTTATCGAAAAAACGACACGGTTACTCTTATTAACCCCTTTCATGGTCTCATACAACCTATTTATACAATTCATAAAACTTTTATAAATATGATCTATACAATAATAAAATACAATTCATATAATGATGTAGAACAATTTTAAATTACATACAATTTGTACATTTTGAATACATGTCTCTTCACGTTTTTCTCCTTCCCCAAACCCTCTATTTTTGTCTTGGATGTGTCATAGGGTTAGAATTATGGCTACT